>JANJGN010000009.1:49422551-49527395 GCA_026770705.1 Isurus oxyrinchus | reverse complement strand
TGTGGAGGGGCGAGGATTGTGTGTGTGTGTGGGGAGGGGGCGAGGAGAGTGTGTGTGTGTGTGGAGGGGGCAAGGAGTGTGTGTGTGGAGCGTGTAAGGAGTGTGTGTGTGTGTGCGGAGGGGGCGAGGAGTTTGTGTATGTGTGTGTGTGGAGGGAGTGAGGAGTGTGTGTGTGTGTGTGTGTGTGGAGGGGGCGAGGAGTGTGTGTGTGTGTGTGTGTGGAGGGAGTGAGGAATGTGTGTGTGTGTGGAGGGGGCGAGGATTGTGTGTGTGTGGAGGGGGCGAGGAGTGTGTGTGTGTGTGGAGGGGGCAAGGAGTGTGTGTGTGTGTGTGTGTGTGTGTGTGGAGGGGTGAGGAGTGTGTGTGTGTGGAGGGGGCGAGGAGTGTGTGTGTCTGTGGAGGGGGCGAGGAGTGTGTGTGTGTGTGTGGGTAGGGGGCGAGGAGTGTGTGTGTGTGTGTGGAGTGGGCGAGGAGTGTGTGTGGGGAGGGGGTAAGGAGTGTGTTTGTGTGTGGGGAGGGGGCAAGGAGTGTGTGTCTGTGTGTGTGTGTGTATGTGGAGGGGGCAAGGAGTGTGAGTGTGTGTGTGATGGGGGCGAGGAGTGTGTGTGTGTGTGGAGGGGGAGAGGAGTTTGTGTATGTGTGTGTGTGTGGAGGGAGTGAGGAATGTGTGTGTGTGGGGAGGGGGCGAGGAGTCTGTGTGTGTGTGTGGAGGAGGCAAGGAGTGTGTGTGTGGAGGGGGTAAGGAGTGTGCGGGTGTGTGGAGGGGGCGAGGAGTGTGTGTGTGTGTGGAGGGGGTGAGGAGTGAGTGTGTGTGGAGGGGGCAAGGAGTGTGTGTGTGTGTGGAGGGGGCGAGGAATGTGTGTGTGTGTGAGGGGGAGAGGAGTGTGTGTATGTGTGGAGGGGGAGAGGAGTTTGTTTATGTGTGTGTGTGGAGGGGGATAGGAGTGGGTGTATGTGTGTGTGTGGAGGGAGTGAGGAGTGTGTGTGTGTGGAGGGGGAGAGGAGTGTGTGTATGTGTGTGTGTGGAGGGGGCGAGGAGTGTGTCTGTGTGGAGGGGGCGAGGAGTGTGTGTGTGTGGAGGGGGCAAGGAGTGTGTGTGTGTGTGGAGGGGGAGATGAGTGTGTGTGTGGAGGGGGTAAGGAGTGTGTGTGTGTGTGTGTGTGTGGCTAGGGGACAAGGAGTGTGTGTGTTTGTGTGTGTGTGGGGAGGGGGCGAGGAGTTTGTGTGTGTGTGTGGAGGGGGCAAGGAGTGTGTGTGTGTGTGTGGAGGGGGAAGGAGTGTGTGTGTGTGTGTGTGTGTGTGTGTGGAGGGGGAAGGAGTGTGTGTGTGTGTGTGGGGGGGAGGGGAGGTGTGTGAGTGTGTGTGGTGGGGGCGAGGAGTGTGTGTGTGTGTGTGTGGGGGGGGGATGGGAGGAATGTGTGTGTGTGTGTGGAGGGGGCGAGGAATGTGTGTGTGTGTGTGTGGAGGGAGAGAGGAGTGCGTGTATGTGTGTGTGTGGAGGGGGAGAGGAGTGTCTGTGTGTGTGTGTGTGGAGGGGGAGAGGAGTGTGTGTATGTGTGGAGGGGTGAGGAGTGTGTGTGTGTGTGGAGGGAGTGAGGGGTGTATGTGTGTGTGGAGGGGGAGAGGAGTGTGTGTGTGTGTGTGGAGGGGGCAAGGAGTGTGTGTGTGTGTGTATGTGTGTGTGTGTGTGTGTGTGTGGAGGGGGCGAGGAGTGTGTGTGTTTGGAGGGGGCGAGGAGTGTGTGTGTCTGTGGAGGGGGCGAGGAGTGTGTGTGTGTGTGTGGGGAGGGGGCGAGGAGTGTGTGTGTGTGTGGAGTGGGCGAGGAGTGTGTGTGTGGAGGGGGTAAGGAGTGTGTTTGTGTGTGGGGAGGGGGCAAGGAGTGTGTGTGTGTGTGTGTGTGTGGAGGGGGCAAGGAGTGTGTGTGTGTGTGGGGAGGGGGTGAGGAGTGTGTGTGTGGGGAGGGGGCAAGGAGTGTGTTTGTGTGCGCGGGGGGGCGAGAAGAGTGTGAGTGTGTGTGGAGGGAGCGAGGAGTGTGTGTGTGTGTGGAGGGGGCGAGGAATGTGTGTGTGTGTGAGGGGGAGAGGAGTGTGTGTATCTGTGGAGGGGGAGAGGAGTGTGTGTATGTGTGTGTGTGGAGGGGGATAGGAGTGGTTGTATGAGTGTGTGTGGAGGGAGTGAGGAGTGTGTGTGTGTGTGGAGGGGGAGAGGAGTGTGTGTATGTGTGTGTGTGGAGGGGGCGAGGAGTGTGTCTGTGTGGAGCGGGCGCGGAGTGTGTGTGTGTGGAGGGGGCAAGGAGTGTGTGTGTGTGTGGGGGGGAGATGAGTGTGTGTGTGGAGGGGGTAAGGAGTGTGTGTGTGTGTGTGGGGAGGGGGCAAGGAGTGTGTGTGTTTGTGTGTGTGTGTGGGGAGGGGGCGAGGAGTGAGTGTGTGTGTGTGTGGAGGGGGCAAGGAGTGTGTGTGTGGAGGGGGAGAGGAGTGTTTGTGTGTGTGTGTGTGTGTGTGTGTGGGGAGGGGGCGAGGAGTGTGTGTGTGGAGGGTGTAAGGAGTGTGTCTGTGTGTGTGTGTGTGGGGAGGGTGCAAGGAGTGTGTGTGTGTGTGTGTGTGTGGAGGGGGAAGGAGTGTGTGTGTGTGTGTGTGTGTGTGTGTGTGTGGAGGGGGAAGGAGTGTGTGTGTGTGTGTGTGTGTGTGTGTGGGGGGAGGGGAGGTGTGTGAGTGTGTGTGTGGTGGGGAGGGGAGGTGTGTGAGTGTGTGTGTGGTGGGGGCGAGGAGTGTGTGTGCGTGTGTGTGTGTGGGGGGGGGATGGGAGGAATGTGTGTGTGTGTGTGGAGGGGGCAAGGAATGTGTGTGTGTGTGTGGAGGAGGCGAGGAATGTGTGTGTGTGTGTGTGTGTGGAGGGAGAGAGGAGTGCGTGTATGTGTGTGTGTGGAGGGGGAGAGAAGTGTGTGTATGTGTGGAGGGGTGAGGTGTGTGTGTGTGTGTGTGGAGGGGTGAGGAGTGTGTGTGTGTGGAGGGAGTGAGGAGTGTATGTGTGTGTGGAGGGGGAGAGGAGTGTGTGTTTGTGTGTGTGTGGAGGGAGCGAGGAGTGTGTGTGTGTGTGGAGGGGGCGAGGAGTGTGTGTGTGTGTGGAGGGCGCGAGGAGTGTGTGTGTGTGTGGAGGGGGCGAGGAGTGCATGTGTGTGTGTGTGGAGGGGGCGAGGAGTGTGTGTGTGTGGGGAGGGGGCGAGGAGAGTGTGTGTGTGTGTGGAGGGGGACAGGAGTGTCTGTGTGTGGAGGGAGCGAAGAGTGTGTGTGTGTGGAGGGGGACAGGAGTGTGTGTATGTGTGGAGGGGGAGCGGAGTGTTTGTATGTGGAGGGGTGAGCAGTGTGTGTGTGTGGAGGGGTGAGGAGTGTGTGTGTGTGTGGAGGGGCGAGGAGTGTGTGTGTGTGTGGAGGGGCCGAGGAGTGTGTGTGCGCGTGGAGGGGAAGAGGAGTGTGTGTGTGTGTGTGTGGGGTGGGGGCAAGGAGTGTGTGTGTGTGTGTGTGTGTGTGGAGGGGGCGAGAAGAGTGTGTGTGTGGAGGGGGCGAGGAGTGTGTGTGTGTGGAGGGGGCGAGAAGAGTGTGTGTGTGGAGGGGGCGAGGAGTGTGTGTGTGTGGAGGGCGCGAGGAGTGTGTGTGTGTGGAGGGGGTGAGGAGTGTGTGTGTTTGGAGGGGGCGAGGAGTGTGTGTGTGTGTGGAGGGAGCGAGGAGTATGTGTGTGTGTGGAGGGGGTGAGGAGTGTGTGTGTGTGGAGGGGGCGAGGAGTGTTTGTGTAGGGGGATGCGAGGAGTCAGTGTGTGTGTGTGTGGTGGGGGCGAGGAGTGTGTGTGTGTTTGTGGAGGGTAGAGGAGTGTGTGTGTGTGTGTGGAGAGGGCGAAGAAAGTGTGTGAGTGTCTGTGGAGGGGGCGAGGAGAGTGTGTGTGTGTGTGGAGGGGGCGAGGAGTGTCTGTGTGTGGAGGGAGCGAAGAGTGTGTGTGTGTGGAGGGGGAGAGGAGTGTGTGTATGTGTGGAGGGGGAGCGGAGTGTTTGTATGTGGAGGGGTGAGCAGTGTGTGTGTGTGGAGGGGTGAGCAGTGTGTGTGTGTGGAGGGGGAGAGGAGTGTGTCTGTGTGGAGGGAGCGAAGAGTCTGTGTGTGTGTGTGTGGAGGTGGCGAGGAGTGTGTGTGTGTGGAGGGGGAGAGAAGTGTTTGTATGTGTGTGTGTGGAGGGAGCGAGGAGTGTGAGTGCGTGTGGAGGGGCGAGGAGTGTGTGTGTGTGGAGGGGGCAAGGAGTGTTTGTGTTCTAGGAGGCGAGGAGTGGGTGTGTGTGGAGGGCCGAGGAGTGGGTGTGTGTGGAGGGGTGAGGAGTGTGTCTGTGTGGAGGGAGCGAAGAGTCTGTGTGTGTGTGTGTAGGGGGCGAGGAGTGTGTGTGTGTGGAGGCGGCGAGGAGTGTGTGTGTGTGGAGGCGGCGAGGAGTGTGTGTGTGTGCAGAGGGCGAGGAGTGTGTGTGTGTGGAGGGGGCGAGGAGTGTGTGTGTGTGTGGAGGGGTGAGGAGTGTGTGTGTGTGTGGAGGGGCGAGGAGTGTGTGTGTGTGTGTGTGTGTATGTGGAGGGGGAAGGAGTGTGTGTGTGTGTGTGTGTGTGTGTGTGGAAGGGGGGGAGGGGAGGAGTGTGAGTGTGTGCGTGGAGGGGGAGAGGAGTGTGTGTGTGTGTGTGTGTGTGTGTGTGTGGAAGGGGGGGAGGGGAGGAGTGTGAGTGTGTGTGTGAGGGGGCGAGGAGTGCATGTGTGTGTGTGTGGAGGGGGTGAGGAGTGTGTGTGTGTGTGGAGGGGCGAGGAGTGTGTGTGTGTGTGTGTGTGTGTGTGGAGGGGGAAGGAGTGTGTGTGTGTGTGTGTGTGTGGAAGGGGGTGAGGGGAGGAGTGTGAGTGTGTGTGCGGTTCCGGCCGAGGAGTGTGTGTGTGTGTGTGAGGGGGGGGGGATGGGAGGAATGTCTGTGTGTGTGTGGAGGGGGCAAGGAGTGTGTGTGTGTGTTTGTGGAGGGAGAGAGGAGTGCGTGTATGTGTGTGTGTGGAGGGGGAGAGTAGTGTGTGTATGTGTGGAGGGGGAGAGGAGTGTGTGTATGTGTGTGTGTGGAGGGAGTGAGGAGTGTATGTGTGTTTGGAGGGGGAGAGGAGTGTGTGTGTGTGTGGAGGGGGCGAGGAGTGTGTGTGTGTGTGGAGGGGGCGAGGAGTGTGTGTGTGTGTGTGGAGGGGGCGAGGAGTGTGTTTGTGTGTGTGGAGGGAGCGAGGAGTGCATGTGTGTGTGTGTGTGGAGGGGGCGAGGAGTGTGTGTGTGTGTGGAGGGGCGAGGATTGTGTGTGTGTGTGGGGAGGGGGCGAGGAGAGTGTGTGTGTGTGTGGAGGGGGCAAGGAGTGTGTGTGTGGAGCGTGTAAGGAGTGTGTGTGTGTGTGCGGAGGGGGCGAGGAGTTTGTGTATGTGTGTGTGTGGAGGGAGTGAGGAGTGTGTGTGTGTGTGTGTGTGGAGGGGGCGAGGAGTGTGTGTGTGTGTGTGTGTGTGGAGGGAGTGAGGAATGTGTGTGTGTGTGGAGGGGGCGAGGATTGTGTGTGTGTGGAGGGGGCGAGGAGTGTGTGTGTGTGTGTGGGTAGGGGGCGAGGAGTGTGTGTGTGTGTGTGGAGTGGGCGAGGAGTGTGTGTGGGGAGGGGGTAAGGAGTGTGTTTGTGTGTGGGGAGGGGGCAAGGAGTGTGTGTCTGTGTGTGTGTGTGTATGTGGAGGGGGCAAGGAGTGTGAGTGTGTGTGTGATGGGGGCGAGGAGTGTGTGTGTGTGTGGAGGGGGAGAGGAGTTTGTGTATGTGTGTGTGTGTGGAGGGAGTGAGGAATGTGTGTGTGTGGGGAGGGGGCGAGGAGTCTGTGTGTGTGTGTGGAGGAGGCAAGGAGTGTGTGTGTGGAGGGGGTAAGGAGTGTGTGGGTGTGTGGAGGGGGCGAGGAGTGTGTGTGTGTGTGGAGGGGGCGAGGAGTGAGTGTGTGTGGAGGGGGCAAGGAGTGTGTGTGTGTGTGGAGGGGGCGAGGAATGTGTGTATGTGTGAGGGGGAGAGGAGTGTGTGTATGTGTGGAGGGGGAGAGGAGTTTGTTTATGTGTGTGTGTGGAGGGGGATAGGAGTGGGTGTATGTGTGTGTGTGGAGGGAGTGAGGAGTGTGTGTGTGTGGAGGGGGAGAGGAGTGTGTGTATGTGTGTGTGTGGAGGGGGCGAGGAGTGTGTCTGTGTGGAGGGGGCGAGGAGTGTGTGTGTGTGGAGGGGGCAAGGAGTGTGTGTGTGTGTGGAGGGGGAGATGAGTGTGTGTGTGGAGGGGGTAAGGAGTGTGTGTGTGTGTGTGTGTGTGGGGAGGGGACAAGGAGTGTGTGTGTTTGTGTGTGTGTGGGGAGGGGGCGAGGAGTTTGTGTGTGTGTGTGGAGGGGGCAAGGAGTGTGTGTGTGTGTGTGTGGAGGGGGAAGGAGTGTGTGTGTGTGTGTGTGTGGAGGGGGAAGGAGTGTGTGTGTGTGTGTGTGGGGGGGAGGGGAGGTGTGTGAGTGTGTGTGGTGGGGGCGAGGAGTGTGTGTGTGTGTGTGGGGGGGGGATGGGAGGAATGTGTGTGTGTGTGTGGAGGGGGCGAGGAATGTGTGTGTGTGTGTGTGGAGGGAGAGAGGAGTGCGTGTATGTGTGTGTGTGGAGGGGGAGAGGAGTGTCTGTGTGTGTGTGTGTGGAGGGGGAGAGGAGTGTGTGTATGTGTGGAGGGGTGAGGAGTGTGTGTGTGTGTGGAGGGAGTGAGGGGTGTATGTGTGTGTGGAGGGGGAGAGGAGTGTGTGTGTGTGTGGAGGGGGCGAGGAGTGTGTGTGTGGAGGGGGCGAGGAGTGTGTGTGTGTGTGTGGAGGGGGCAAGGAGTGTGTGTGTGTGTGTATGTGTGTATGTGTGTGTGTGTGTGGAGGGGGCGAGGAGTGTGTGTGTTTGGAGGGGGCGAGGAGTGTGTGTGTCTGTGGAGGGGGCGAGGAGTGTGTGTGTGTGTGGAGGGGGCGAGCAGTGTGTGTGTGTGTGGAGTGGGCGAGGAGTGTGTGTGTGGAGGGGGTAAGGAGTGTGTTTGTGTGTGGGGAGGGGGCAAGGAGTGTGTGTGTGTGTGTGTGTGTGTGTGTGGAGGGGGCAAGGAGTGTGTGTGTGTGTGGGGAGGGGGTGAGGAGTGTGTGTGTGGGGAGGGGGCAAGGAGTGTGTTTGTGTGCGCGGGGGGGCGAGAAGAGTGTGTGTGTGTGTGGAGGGGTCGAGGAGTGAGTGTGTGTGGAGGGGGAGAGGAGTGTGTGTGTGTGGAGGGAGCGAGGAGTGTGTGTGTGTGTGTGGAGGGGGTGAGGAATGTGTGTGTGTGTGAGGGGGAGAGGAGTGTGTGTATCTGTGGAGGGGGAGAGGAGTGTGTGTATGTGTGTGTGTGGAGGGGGATAGGAGTGGTTGTATGAGTGTGTGTGGAGGGAGTGAGGAGTGTGTGTGTGTGTGGAGGGGTTTGAGGAGTGTGTGTATGTGTGTGTGTGGAGGGGGTGAGGAGTGTGTCTGTGTGGAGCGGGCGCGGAGTGTGTGTGTGTGGAGGGGGCAAGGAGTGTGTGTGTGTGTGGGGGGGAGATGAGTGTGTGTGTGGAGGGGGTAAGGAGTGTGTGTGTGTGTGTGGGGAGGGGGCAAGGAGTGTGTGTGTTTGTGTGTGTGTGTGGGGAGGGGGCGAGGAGTGAGTGTGTGTGTGTGTGGAGGGGGCAAGGAGTGTGTGTGTGTGGAGGGGGAGAGGAGTGTTTGTGTGTGTGTGTGTGTGTGTGTGGGGAGGGGGCGAGGAGTGTGTGTGTGGAGGGTGTAAGGAGTGTGTCTGTGTGTGTGTGTGTGGGGAGGGTGCAAGGAGTGTGTGTGTGTGTGTGTGTGGAGGGGGAAGGAGTGTGTGTGTGTGTGTGTGTGTGTGTGTGTGTGTGTGGAGGGGGAAGGAGTGTGTGTGTGTGTGTGTGTGTGTGTGTGTGTGGGGGGAGGGGAGGTGTGTGAGTGTGTGTGTGGTGGGGAGGGGAGGTGTGTGAGTGTGTGTGTGGTGGGGGCGAGGAGTGTGTGTGCGTGTGTGTGTGTGGGGGGGGATGGGAGGAATGTGTGTGTGTGTGTGTGGAGGGGGCAAGGAATGTGTGTGTGTGTGTGGAGGAGGCGAGGAATGTGTGTGTGTGTGTGTGTGGAGGGAGAGAGGAGTGCGTGTATGTGTGTGTGTGGAGGGGGAGAGAAGTGTGTGTATGTGTGGAGGGGTGAGGTGTGTGTGTGTGTGTGTGGAGGGGTGAGGAGTGTGTGTGTGTGGAGGGAGTGAGGAGTGTATGTGTGTGTGGAGGGGGAGAGGAGTGTGTGTCTGTGTGTGTGTGGAGGGAGCGAGGAGTGTGTGTGTGTGTGGAGGGGGCGAGGAGTGTGTGTGTGTGTGGAGGGGGCGAGGAGTGCATGTGTGTGTGTGTGGAGGGGGCGAGGAGTGTGTGTGTGTGGGGAGGGGGCGAGGAGAGTGTGTGTGTGTGTGGAGGGGGCGAGGAGTGTCTGTGTGTGGAGGGAGCCAAGAGTGTGTGTGTGTGGAGGGGGACAGGAGTGTGTGTATGTGTGGAGGGGGAGCGGAGTGTTTGTATGTGGAGGGGTGAGCAGTGTGTGTGTGTGGAGGGGTGAGGAGTGTGTGTGTGTGTGGAGGGGCGAGGAGTGTGTGTGTGTGTGGAGGGGGCGAGGAGTGTGTGTGCGTGGAGGGGAAGAGGAGTGTGTGTGTGTTTGTGTGGGGTGGGGGCAAGGAGTGTGTGTGTGTGTGTGTGTGTGTGTGGAGGGGGCGAGAAGAGTGTGTGTGTGGAGGGGGCGAGGAGTGTGTGTGTGTGGAGGGGGCGAGGAGTGTGTGTGTGTGGAGGGCGCGAGGAGTGTGTGTGTGTGGAGGGGGTGAGGAGTGTGTGTGTTTGGAGGGGGCGAGGAGTGTGTGTGTGTGTGGAGGGAGCGAGGAGTGTGTGTGTGTGTGGAGGGGGTGAGGAGTGTGTGTGTGTGGAGGGGGCGAGGAGTGTTTGTCTGTGTGGGGGGGTGCGAGGAGTCAGTGTGTGTGTGTGTGGTGGTGGCGAGGAGTGTGTGTGTGTTTGTGGAGGGTAGAGGAGTGTGTGTGTGTGTGTGGAGAGGGCGAAGAAAGTGTGTGAGTGTGTGTGGAGGGGGCGAGGAGAGTGTGTGTGTGTGTGGAGGGGGCGAGGAGTGTCTGTGTGTGGAGGGAGCGAAGAGTGTGTGTGTGTGGAGGGGGAGAGGAGTGTGTGTATGTGTGGAGGGGGAGCGGAGTGTTTGTATGTGGAGGGGTGAGCAGTGTGTGTGTGTGGAGGGGTGAGCAGTGTGTGTGTGTGGAGGGGGAGAGGAGTGTGTCTGTGTGTGGAGGGGGAGAGAAGTGTTTGTATGTGTGTGTGTGGAGGGAGCGAGGAGTGTGAGTGCGTGTGGAGGGGCGAGGAGTGTGTGTGTGTGGAGGGGGCAAGGAGTGTTTGTGTTCTAGGAGGCGAGGAGTGTGTGTGTGTGGAGGGCCGAGGAGTGGGTGTGTGTGGAGGGGTGAGGAGTGTGTCTGTGTGGAGGGAGCGAAGAGTCTGTGTGTGTGTGTGGAGGGGGCGAGGAGTGTGTGTGTGTGGAGGCGGCGAGGAGTGTGTGTGTGTGGTGGCGGCGAGGAGTGTGTGTGTGTGTGCAGAGGGCGAGGAGTGTGTGTTTGTGGAGGGGGCAAGGAGTGTGTGTGTGTGTGGAGGGGTGAGGAGTGTGTGTGTGTGTGGAGGGGCGAGGAGTGTGTGTATGTGTGTGTGTGTGTGGAGGGGGAAGGAGTGTGTGTGTGTGTGTGTGTGTGTGTGGAAGGGGGGGAGGGGAGGAGTGTGAGTGTGTGTGTGGAGGGGGAGAGGAGTGTGTGTGTGTGTGTGTGTGTGTGTGTGTGTGTGCGTGTGTGGAAGGGGGGGAGGGGAGGAGTGTGAGTGTGTGTGTGAGGGGGCGAGGAGTGCATGTGTGTGTGTGTGGAGGGGGTGAGGAGTGTGTGTGTGTGTGGAGGGGACGAGGAGTGTGTGTGTGTGTGTGTGTGTGTGTGGAGGGGGAAGGAGTGTGTGTGTGTGTGTGTGTGTGGAAGGGGGGGAGGGGAGGAGTGTGAGTGTGTGTGTGGTTCCGGCCGAGGAGTGTGTGTGTGTGTGTGAGGGGGGGGGGATGGGAGGAATGTCTGTGTGTGTGTGGAGGGGGGCAAGGAGTGTGTGTGTGTGTTTGTGGAGGGAGAGAGGAGTGCGTGTATGTGTGTGTGAGGAGGGGGAGAGGAGTGTGTGTATGTGTGTGTGTGGAGGGAGTGAGGAGTGTATGTGTGTTTGGAGGGGGAGAGGAGTGTGTGTGTGTGTGGAGGGGGCGAGGAGTGTGTGTGTGTGTGGAGGGGGCGAGGAGTGTGTGTGTGTGTGTGGAGGGGGCGAGGAGTGTGTTTGTGTGTGTGGAGGGAGCGAGGAGTGCATGTGTGTGTGTGTGTGGAGGGGGTGAGGAGTGTGTGTGTGTGTGGTGGGGGCGAGGATTGTGTGTGTGTGTGGGGAGGGGGCGAGGAGAGTGTGTGTGTGTGTGGAGGGGGCAAGGAGTGTGTGTGTGGAGCGTGTAAGGAGTGTGTGTGTGTGTGTGGAGGGGGCGAGGAGTTTGTGTATGTGTGTGTGTGGAGGGAGTGAGGAGTGTGTGTGTGTGTGTGTGTGGAGGGGGCGAGGAGTGTGTGTGTGTGTGTGTGGAGGGAGTGAGGAATGTGTGTGTGTGTGGAGGGGGCGAGGATTGTGTGTGTGTGGAGGGGGCGAGGAGTGTGTGTGTGTGTGGAGGTGGCGAGGAGTGTTTGCGTGTGGGGGGACGGGGCGAGGAGTGTGTGTGTGTGTGTGTGTGGAGGGGGCAAGGAGTGTGTGTGTGCGTGGAGGGGGCGAGAAGAGTGTGTGTGTGTGGGGAGGGGGTGAGGAGTGTGTGTGTGTGTGTGGAGGCGGCGAGGAGTGTGTGTGTGTGTGGAGTGGGCGAGGAGTGTGTGTGTGTGGAGGGGGCAAGGAATGTGTGTGTGTGTGTGGAGGGGGAGAGGAGTGTGTATGTGTGTGTGTGGAGGGAGTGAGGAGAGTGTGTGAGTGTGGAGGGAGCGAGGAGTGTGTGTGTGTGTGTGTGTGCAGGGGGCGAGGAGTGTGTGTGTGTGTGGAGGGGGCGAGGAGTGTGTGTGTGTGTGGAGGGGGCGAGGAGTGTGTGTGTGTGGGGGGAGGGGGGTGAGGAGTGTGTGTGTGTGTGGGGAGGGGGAAGGAGTGTGTGGGTGTGTGTGTGCGGAGGGTGCGTGAAGAGTGTGTGTGTGGAGGGGGCGAGGAGTGTGTGTGTGTGTGGAGGGGGCGAGGAGTGAGTGTGTGTGGAGGGGGCAAGGAATGTGTGTGTGTTTGGAGGGGGAGAGGAGTGTGTGTGTGTGTGGGGAGGGGGAGAGGAGTGTGTGTATGTGTGTGTGTGTAGGGAGTGAGGAGAGTGTGTGAGTGTGGAGGGAGTGAGGAGTGTGTGTGTGTGTGTGTGCAGGGGGGGCGAGGAGTGTGTGTGTGTGTGGAGGGGGCGAGGAGTGTGTGTGTGTGTGGAGGGGGCGAGGAGTGTGTGTGTGTGGGGGGAGGGGGTGAGGAGTGTGTGTGTGTGTGTGGGGAGGGGGAAGGAGTGTGTGTGTGTGTGTGCGGAGGGTGCGAGAAGAGTGTGTGTGTGGAGGGGGCGAGGAGTGTGTCTGTGTGTGGAGGGGGAGAGGAGTGTGTGTATGTGTGGAGGGGGAGAGGAGTGATGTATGTGTGTGTGTGGAGGGAGCGAGGAGTGTGTGTGTGTGGAGAGGGCAAGGAGTGTGTGTGTTCTAGGGGGCGAGGAGTGTGTGTGTGTGGAGGGCCGAGGAGTGTGTGTGTGTGGAGGGGTGAGGAGTGTGTCTGTGTGGAGGGAGCGAAGTGTCTGTGTGTGTGTGTGGAGGCGGCAAGGAGTGTGTGTTTGTGCAGGGGGAGAGGAGTGTGTGTGTGTGGAGGGGGAGAGGAGTGTGTGTGTGTGTGGAGGGGGAGAGAAGTGTTTGTGTGTGTGGAGGGGGTGAGGAGTGTGTGTGTGTGTGTGTGTGTGTGTGTGTGGAGGGGGCGAGGAGTGTGTGTGTGTGTGTGTGGAGGGGGCGAGGAGTGTGTGTGTGTGTGGATGGTGCGAGGAGTGTGTGTGTGTGTGGGGAGGGGACGAGGAATGTGTGTGTGGAGGGGGTAAGGAGTGTGTGTGTGTGTGTGTGGGGAGGGGGCAAGGAGAGTGTGTGTGTGTGGAGGGGGCAAGGAGTGTGTGAGTGTGTGTGGAGGGTGCGAGGAGTGTGTGTGTGTGTGGAGGGGGCGAGGAATGTGTGTGTGTGTGGAGGGGGAGTGGAGTGTGTGTATGTGTGTGTGTGGAGGGAGTGAGGAGTGTGTGTGTGTGGAGGGGGACAGGAGTGTGTGTATGTGTGTGTGTGGAGGGAGCGAGAAGTGTGTGTGTGTGTGGAGGGGGGCGAGGAGGGTGTGTGTGTGTGTGGAGTGGGCGAGGAGTGTGTGTGTGCGTGGAGGGGGGCGTGGAGTCTGTGTGTGTGTGGGGTGGGGGTGAGGAGTGTTTGTGTGTGTGGAGGAGGCAAGGAGTGTGTGTGTGGAGGGGGTAAGGAGTGTGTGTGTGTATGTGTGTGGGGTGGGGGCAAGGAGTGTGTGTGTGTGTTTGTGTGGAGGGGGCGAGAAGAGTGTGTGTGTGGAGGGGGCGAGGACTGTGTGTGTGTGGAGGGGGCGAGGACTGTGTGTGTGTGTGGAGGGAGGGGGTGAGGAGTGTGTGTGTGTGTGTGGGGAGGGGGAAGGAGTGTGTGTGTGTGTGTGCGGAGGGTGCGAGAAGAGTGTGTGTGTGGAGGGGGCGAGGAGTGTGTGTGTGTGTGGAGGGGGAGAGGAGTGTGTGTATGTGTGGAGGGGGAGAGGAGTGTTTGTATGTGTGTGTGTGGAGGGGCGAGGAGTGTGTGTGTGTGGAGAGGGCAAGGAGTGTGTGTGTTCTAGGGGGCGAGGAGTGTGTGTGTGTGGAGGGCCGAGGAGTGTGTGTGTGTGGAGGGGTGAGGAGTGTGTCTGTGTGGAGGGAGCGAAGAGTCTGTGTGTGTGTGTGGAGGCGGCAAGGAGTGTGTGTGTGTGCAGGGGGAGAGGAGTGTGTGTGTGTGGAGGGGGAGAGGAGTGTGTGTGTGTGTGGAGGGGGAGAGAAGTGTTTGTGTGTGTGGAGGGGGTGAGGAGTGTGTGTGTGTGTGTGTGTGTGTGGAGGGGGCGAGGAGTGTGTGTGTGTGTGTGTGGAGGGGGCGAGGAGTGTGTGTGTGTGTGGAGGGTGCGAGGAGTGTGTGTGTGTGTGGGGAGGGGACGAGGAATGTGTGTGTGGAGGGGGTAAGGAGTGTGTGTGTGTGTGTGTGGCGAGGGGGCAAGGAGAGTGTGTGTGTGTGGAGGGGGCAAGGAGTGTGTGAGTGTGTGTGGAGGGTGCGAGGAGTGTGTGTGTGTGTGGAGGGGGCGAGGAATGTGTGTGTGTGTGGAGGGGGAGTGGAGTGTGTGTATGTGTGTGTGTGGAGGGAGTGAGGAGTGTGTGTGTGTGTGGAGGGGGCGAGGAGGGTGTGTGTGTGTGTGGAGTGGGCGAGGAGTGTGTGTGTGCGTGGAGGGGGCGTGGAGTCTGTGTGTGTGTGGGGTGGGGGTGAGGAGTGTTTGTGTGTGTGGAGGAGGCAAGGAGTGTGTGTGTGGAGGGGGTAAGGAGTGTGTGTGTGTATGTGTGTGGGGTGGGGGCAAGGAGTGTGTGTGTGTGTTTGTGTGGAGGGGGCGAGAAGAGTGTGTGTGTGGAGGGGGCGAGGACTGTGTGTGTGTGGAGGGGGGCAAGGACTGTGTGTGTGTGTGGAGGGAGGGGGTGAGGAGTGTGTGTGTGTGTGTGGGGAGGGGGAAGGAGTGTGTGTGTGTGTGTGCGGAGGGTGCGAGAAGAGTGTGTGTGTGGAGGGGGCGAGGAGTGTGTGTGTGTGTGGAGGGGGAGAGGAGTGTGTGTATGTGTGGAGGGGGAGAGGAGTGTTTGTATGTGTGTGTGTGGAGGGAGCGAGGAGTGTGTGTGTGTGGAGAGGGCAAGGAGTGTGTGTGTTCTAGGGGGCGAGGAGTGTGTGTGTGTGGAGGGCCGAGGAGTGTGTGTGTGTGGAGGGGTGAGGAGTGTGTCTGTGTGGAGGGAGCGAAGAGTCTGTGTGTGTGTGTGGAGGCGGCAAGGAGTGTGTGTGTGTGCAGGGGGAGAGGAGTGTGTGTGTGTGGAGGGGGAGAGGAGTGTGTGTGTGTGTGGAGGGGGAGAGAAGTGTTTGTGTGTGTGGAGGGGGTGAGGAGTGTGTGTGTGTGTGTGTGTGTGTGTGGAGGGGGCAAGGAGTGTGTGTGTGTGTGTGTGGAGGGTGCGAGGAGTGTGTGTGTGTGTGGAGGGTGCGAGGAGTGTGTGTGTGTGTGGAGAGGGGACGAGGAATGTGTGTGTGGAGGGGGTAAGGAGTGTGTGTGTGTGTGTGTGGGGAGGGGGCAAGGAGAGTGTGTGTGTGTGGAGGGGGCAAGGAGTGTGTGAGTGTGTGTGGAGGGTGTGAGGAGTGTGTGTGTGTGTGGAGGGGGCGAGGAATGTGTGTGTGTGTGGAGGGGGAGTGGAGTGTGTGTATGTGTGTGTGTGGAGGGAGTGAGGAGTGTGTGTGTGTGTGGAGGGGGCGAGGAGGGTGTGTGTGTGTGTGGAGTGGGCGAGGAGTGTGTGTGTGCGTGGAGGGGGCGTGGAGTCTGTGTGTGTGTGGGGTGGGGGTGAGGAGTGTTTGTGTGTGTGGAGGAGGCAAGGAGTGTGTGTGTGGAGGGGGTAAGGAGTGTGTGTGTGTATGTGTGTGGGGTGGGGGCAAGGAGTGTGTGTGTGTGTTTGTGTGGAGGGGGGCGAGAAGAGTGTGTGTGTGGAGGGGGCGAGGACTGTGTGTGTGTGGAGGGGGCGAGGACTGTGTGTGTGTGTGGAGGGGGCGAGGAGTGTGTGTGTGTGGAGGGAGCGAGGACTGTGTGTGTGTGTGGAGGGAACGAAGAGTGTGTGTGTGTGGAGGGAGCGAAGAGTGTGTGTGTGTGGAGGGATCAAAGAGTGTGTGTGTTTGTAGGGGGCGAGGAGGGTGTTTGTGTGTGTGGAGGGGGCGAGGAGTGCATGTGTGTGTGTGTGGAGGGGGCGAGGAGTGTGTGTGTGGAGGGGGCGAGGAGTGTGTGTGTGTGTGGGGAGGGGGCGAGGAGACTGTGTGTGGGTGTGGAGGGGGCAAGGAGTGTATGTGTGGAGGGTGTAAGGAGTGTATGTGTGTGTGTGGAGGCGGCAAGGAGTGTGTGTGTGTGTGTGAGTGTGTGTGGAGGCGGCAAGGAGTGTGTGTGTGTGTGTGTGTGTGTGTGTGTGTGTGTGTGGAGGGGGCGAGGAGTGTGTGTGTGTGTGGAGGGGGCGAGGAGTGTGTGTGTCTGTTGAGGGGGCGAGGAGTGTGTGTGTGTGTGGGGAGGGGGCGAGGAGTGTGTGTGTGTGTGTGGAGTGGGCAAGGAGTGTGTGTGTGGAGGGGGTATGGAGTGTGTGTTTGTGTGTGGCGAGGGGGCAAGGAGTGTGTGTGTGTGTGTGTGTGTGTGTGTGTGTGTGGAGGGGGCAAGGAGTGTGAGTGTGTGTGTGGTGGGGGCGAGGAGTGTGTGTGTGTGTGTGTGGGGGGATGGGAGGAATGTGTGTGTGTGTGGAGGGTGCGAGGAGTGTGTGTGTGTTTGTGGAGGGGGTGAGGAGTGTGTGTGTGTGTGTGTGGGGAGGGGCGAGGAGTGTGTGTGTGGAGGGTGTATGGAGTGTGTGTTTGTGTGGAGGAGGAGAGGAGTTTGTGTATGTGTGGAGGGGGAGAGGTGTGTGTGTGTATGTGGAGGGGGAGAGAAGTGTTTGTGTGTGTGGAGGGGGTGAGGAGTGTGTGTGTGTGTGTGTGTGTGGAGGGGGTGAGGAGTGTGTGTGTGTGTGTGTGGAGGGGGCGAGGAGTGTGTGTGTGTGGAGGGAGCGAGGACTGTGTGTGTGTGTGGAGGGAACGAAGAGTGTGTGTGTGTGGAGGGAGCGAAGAGTGTGTGTGTGTGGAGGGATCGAAGAGTGTGTGTGTTTGTAGGGGGCGAGGAGGGTGTTTGTGTGTGTGGAGGCGGCGAGGAGTGCATGTGTGTGTGTGTGGAGGGGGCGAGGAGTGTGTGTGTGGAGGGTGTATGGAGTGTGTGTTTGTGTGGAGGAGGAGAGGAGTTTGTGTATGTGTGGAGGGGGAGAGGTGTGTGTGTGTGTGTGTGGAGGGGGAGAGAAGTGTTTGTGTGTGTGGAGGGGGCGAGGAGTGTGTGTGTGGAGGGGGCGAGGAGTGTGTGTGTGTGTGTGGAGGGGGCGAGGAGTGTGTGTGTGTGTGGAGGGAGTGAGGAATGTGTGTGTCTGTGTGGAGGGGGCGAGGAGTGTGTGTGTGTGTGTGTGGAGGGAGTGAGGAATGTGTGTGTGTGTGGAGGTGGCGAGGAGTGTGTGTGTGTGTGGAGGGGGCGAGGAGTGTGTGTGTGTTGAGGGGGCGAGGAGTGTTTGCGTTTTCGGGTGGGGGTGAGGAGTGTGTGTGTCTGTGTGGAGGAGGCAAGGAGTGTGTGTGTGGAGGGGGTAAGGAGTGTGTGTGTGTGTGTGTGTGGAGGGGACAAGGAATGTGTGTGTGTGTGGAGGGGGCGAGAAGAGTGTGTGTGTGTGTGGAGGCGGCGAGGAGTGTGTGTGTGTGTGGAGGGGGCAAGGAGTGTGTGTGTGTGTAGGGGGAGAGGAGTGTGTGTGTGTGTGTGGAGGGGGTGAGGAGTGAGTGAGTGTGGAGGGGGCAAGGAGTGTGTGTATGTGTGGAGGGGGAGAGGAGTGTTTGTATGTGTGTGTGTGGAGGGGTTCGAGAAGTGTGTGTGTTTGTGGAGGGGGCGAGGAGTGTGTGTGTCTGATGAGGGGGCAAGGAGTGTGTGTATGTGTGTTTGTGGAGGGAGCGAGCAGTGTGTGTATGTGATGAGGGAGCGAGGAGTGTGTGTGTGTGTGGAGGGGGCAAGGAGTGTGTGTGTGTCGAGGGAGTGAGGAGTGTGTGTGTGTGTGTGGAGGCGGCGAGAAGTGTCTGTGTGCGGAGGGGGCGAGGAGTGTGTGTGTGTGTGGAGGGGGCGAGGAATGTGTGTGTGTGGAGGGGGAGAGGAGTGTGTGTATGTGTGGAGGGGGAGAGGAGTGTGTGTATGTGTGGAGGGGGAGAGGAGTGTTTGTATGTGTGTGTGTGGAGGGGTTCGAGAAGTGTGTGTGTTTGTGGAGGGGGCGAGGAGTGTGTGTGTGTGATGAGGGGGCGAGGAGTGTGTATATGTGTGTTTGTGGAGGGAGCGAGCAGTGTGTGTGTGTGATGAGGGGGCGAGGAGTGTTTGTGTGTGTGGAGGGGGCGAGGAGTGTGTGTGTGTCGAGGGAGTGAGGAGTGTGTGTGTGTGTGTGGAGGCGGCGATAAGTGTCTGTGTGTGGAGGGGGCGAGGAGTGTGTGTGTGTGTAGGGGGCGAGGAGGGTGTTTGTGTGGAGGGGGCGAGGAGTGTGTGTGTGTGTGTGGAGGGGGCGAGGAGTGTGTGTGTGTGTGGAGGGGGCAAGGAGTGTGTGTGTGTGTGTGTGGGCGGGCGGGAGGTGTGTGTGTGTTCGTTTGAAGGGGGCGAGGAGTGTGTGTGTGTGTGGAGGGGGCGAGGAGTGTGTGTGTCTGTGGAGGGGGCGAGGAGTGTGTGTGTGTGTGGGGAGGGGGCGAGGAGTGTGTGTGTGTGTGTGTGTGGAGTGGGCAAGGAGTGTGTGTGTGGAGGGGGTAAGGAGTGTGTGTTTGTGTGTGTGGAGGGGGCAAGGAGTGTGAGTGTGTGTGTGGTGGGGGCGAGGAGTGTGTGTGTGTGCGTGTGGGGGGGGGGATGGGAGGAATGTGTGTGTGTGGAGGGGACGAGGAGTGTGTGTGTGTGTCTGTGGAGGGGGCGAGCAGTGTGTGTGTGTGGGGAGGGGGCGAGGAGTGTGTGTGTGTGTGTGGAGTGGGCAAGGAGTGTGTGTGTGGAGGGGGTAAGGAGTGTGTGTTTGTGTGTGTGGAGGGGGCAAGGAGTGTGAGTGTGTATGTGGTGGGGGCGAGGAGTGTGTGTGTGTGTGGGGGGGGGATGGGAGGAATGTGTGTGTGCGTGTGGAGGGGGTGAGGAGTGTGTGTGTGTGTGGAGGGAGCGAGGAGTGTGTGTGTGTTTGTGGAGGGGGTGAGGAGTGTGTGTATGTGTGGAGGGGGAGAGGTGTGTGTATGTGTGTTTGTGGAGGGGGCGAGGAGTGTTTGTATGTGTGGAGGGGGCGAGGAGTGTGTGTGTGTGTGGAGGGGGCGAGCAGTGTTTGTATGTGTGTGGAGTGGGCAAGGAGTGTGTGTGTGGAGGGGGCGAGGAGTCTGTTTGTGTGTGCGGAGTGGGCAAGGAGTGTGTGTGTGGAGGGGGTAAGGAGTGTGTGTTTGTGTGTGGGGAGGGGGCAAGGAGTGTGTGTGTGTGTGTGGAGGGGGCAAGGAGTGTGTGTGTGTGTGTAGGGGGGGATGGGAGGAATGTGTGTGTGTGTGTGTGTGTGGAGGGGGCGAGGAGTGTGTGTGTGTGTGGAGGGGGCGAGGAGTGTGTGTGTGTTTGTGGAGGGGGCGAGGTGTGTGTGTGTGTGTGGAGGGGGCGAGATGTGTGTGTGTGTTTGTGGAGGGGGCGAGGAGTGTGTGTGTGTGTGAAGGGGGCGAGCAATGTGTGTGTGTGTGGAGGGGGAGAGGCGTGTGTGTATATGTGGAGGGGGCGAGGAATGTGTGTGTGTGTGGAGGGGGAGAGGTGTTTGTGTATGTGTGTGTGTGGAGGGAGTGAGGGGTGTGAGTGTGTGTGGAGGGGGCGAGAAGTGTGTGTGTGGAGTGAGTGAGGAATGAGTGTGTGTGTGTGGAGGGGGTGAGGAGTGTGTGTGTGTGTGGAGGGGGCGAGGAGTGTGTGTGTGTGTGTGTGTGTGTGGAGGGGGCGAGGAGTGTGTGTGTGTGTGGAGGGGGAGAGGAGTGTGTGTGTGTGTGGAGGGGGCGAGGCGTGTGTGTGTGAGTGTGGAGGAGGCAATTAGTGTGTGTGTGGAGGGTGTAAGGAGTGTGTGTGTGTGGGTGGGGGGGGCAAGGAGTATTTGTGTGTGTGTGTGTATGGAGGGGGCAGGGAGTGTGTGTGTGGAGGGGCAAGAAGAGTGTGTGTGTGTGTGTGGAGGAGGCGAGGAGTGTGTGTGTGTGTGGAGGGGGCGAGAAGAGTGTGTGTGTGGAGGGTGTGAGGAGTGTGTGTGTGTGTGGAGGCGGCGAGGAGTGTGTGTGTATGTGGTGGGGGCGAGGAGTGTGTGTGTGTGTGGAGAGGGTGAGGAGTGTGTGTGTGCTTGTGGAGGGGGCGAGGAGTGTGTGTGTGTGTGGAGGGGGCGAGGAATGTGTGTGTGTGTGGAGGGGGCGAGCAGTGTTTGTATGTGTGTGGAGTGGGCAAGGAGTGTGTGTGTGGAGGGGGCGAGGAGTCTGTTTGTGTGTGCGGAGTGGGCAAGGAGTGTGTGTGTGGAGGGGGTAAGGAGTGTGTGTTTGTGTGTGGGGAGGGGGCAAGGAGTGTGTGTGTGTGTGTGGAGGGGGCAAGGAGTGTGTGTGTGTGTGTAGGGGGGGATGGGAGGAATGTGTGTGTGTGTGTGTGTGTGGAGGGGGCGAGGAGTGTGTGTGTGTGTGGAGGGGGCGAGGAGTGTGTGTGTGTTTGTGGAGGGGGCGAGGTGTGTGTGTGTGTGTGGAGGGGGCGAGATGTGTGTGTGTGTTTGTGGAGGGGGCGAGGAGTGTGTGTGTGTGTGAAGGGGGCGAGCAATGTGTGTGTGTGTGGAGGGGGAGAGGCGTGTGTGTATATGTGGAGGGGGCGAGGAATGTGTGTGTGTGTGGAGGGGGAGAGGTGTTTGTGTATGTGTGTGTGTGGAGGGAGTGAGGGGTGTGAGTGTGTGTGGAGGGGGCGAGAAGTGTGTGTGTGGAGTGAGTGAGGAATGAGTGTGTGTGTGTGGAGGGGGTGAGGAGTGTGTGTGTGTGTGGAGGGGGCGAGGAGTGTGTGTGTGTGTGTGTGTGTGTGTGGAGGGGGCGAGGAGTGTGTGTGTGTGTGGAGGGGGAGAGGAGTGTGTGTGTGTGTGGAGGGGGCGAGGCGTGTGTGTGTGAGTGTGGAGGAGGCAATTAGTGTGTGTGTGGAGGGTGTAAGGAGTGTGTGTGTGTGGGTGGGGGGGGCAAGGAGTATTTGTGTGTGTGTGTGTATGGAGGGGGCAGGGAGTGTGTGTGTGGAGGGGCAAGAAGAGTGTGTGTGTGTGTGTGGAGGAGGCGAGGAGTGTGTGTGTGTGTGGAGGGGGCGAGAAGAGTGTGTGTGTGGAGGGTGTGAGGAGTGTGTGTGTGTGTGGAGGCGGCGAGGAGTGTGTGTGTATGTGGTGGGGGCGAGGAGTGTGTGTGTGTGTGGAGAGGGTGAGGAGTGTGTGTGTGCTTGTGGAGGGGGCGAGGAGTGTGTGTGTGTGTGGAGGGGGCGAGGAATGTGTGTGTGTGTGGAGGGGAGAGGAGTGTGTGTATTTGTGTGTGTGGAGGGAGTGAGGAATGTGTGTGTGTGTGGAGGGGGCGAGGAGTGTGTGTGTGCGTGGAGGGGGCGAGGAGTGTGTGTGTGTGTGGAGGGGGCGAGGAGTGTTTGTATGTGTGTGGAGTGGGCAAGGAGTGTGTGTGTGGAGGGGGTGAGGAGTGTGTGTGTGTGTGTGTGGAGTGGGCAAGGAGTATGTGTGTGGAGGGGGTAAGGAGTGTGTGTTTGTGTGTGGGGAGGGGGCAAGGAGTGTGTGTGTGTGTGTGTGTGTGTGTGGAGGGGGCAAGGAGTGTGTGTGTGTGTGTGTGGGGGGGGATGGGAGGAATGTGTGTGTGTGTGTGGAGGGGGCGAGGAGCGTGTGTGTTTGTCGAGGGGGCGAGGAGCGTGTGTGTGTGTGGAGGTGGCGAGGAATGTGTGTGTGTGTGGAGGGGGAGAGGAGTGTGTGTATGTGTGGAGGGGGAGAGGTGTGTGTGTATGTGTGTGTGTGGAGGGAGTGAGGAGTGTGATGTTTGTGGAGGGGGCGAGAAGTGTGTGTGTGTGTGGAGGGAGTGAGGAATGTGTGTGTGTGTGTCTGTGGAGGGGGCGAGGAGTGTGTGTGTGTGAAAAGGGGGCGAGGAGCGTGTGTGTGTGTGGAGGGGGCGAGGAGTGTGTGTGTGTGTGGAGGGGGCGAGGAGTGTGTGTGTGTGTGGAGGGGGCAAGGAGTGTTTGCGTGTGGGGGTAGAGGGCGAAGAGTGTGTGTGTGAGTGTGGAGGAGGCAAGGAGTGTGTGTGTGGAGGGGGGTAAGGTGTGTGTGTGTGTGGGGGGGGCACGGAGTATTTGTGTGTGTGTGTGTGTGGAGGGGGCAGGGAGTCTGTGTGTGTGTGGAGGGGCGAGAAGAGTGTGTTTGTGGAGGGGGCGAGCAGAGTGTGTGTGTGTGTGGAGGGTTGAGAAGAGTGTGTGTGTGGAGGGTGCAAGGTGTGTGTGTGTGTGTGGAGGCGGCGAGGAGTGTGTGTGTGTGTGGTGGGGGCGAGGAGTGTGTGTGTGTGTGGAGGGGGCGAGGAATGAGTGTGTGTGTGGAGGGGGAGAGGAGTGTGTGTATGTGTGTGGTTGGGGCGAGAAGTCTGTGTGTGGAGGGGGTAAGGAGTGTGTGTGTGTGTGTGGGGGGCAAGGAGTATTTGTGTGTGTGTGTGTGGAGGGGGCAGGGAGTCTGTGTGTGTGTGGAGGGGCGAGAAGAGTGTGTGTGTGTGTGGAGGGGGCGAGAAGAGTGTGTGTGTGTGTGGAGGGGGCGAGCAGAGTGTGTGTGTGGAGGGTGCAAGGTGTGTGTGTGTGTGTGGAGGCGGCGAGGAGTGTGTGTGTGTGGTGGGGGCGAGGAGTGTGTGTGTGTGCGTGGAGGTGGCGAGGAGTGTGTGTGTGTGGAGGGGCTGAGGAGTGAGTGTGTGTGGAGGGGGCAAGGAGTGTGTGTGTGTGTGAGGAGGGGGCGAGGAGTGTGTGTGTGTGTGGAGGGGGCGAGGAGTGTGTGCGTGTGTGTGTGTGGAAGGGGCAAGGAGTGTGTGTATGTGTGTGGAGAGTGCGAGGAGTGTGTGTGTGTGTGTGGAGGGGTTGAGAAGAGTGTGTGTGTGGAGGGTGCGAGGAGTGTGTGTGTGTGTGGAGGGGATGAGGAGTGTGTGTGTGTGTGGAGGGGGTGAGGAGTGTGTGTGTATGTGGAGGGAGCGAGAAATGTGTGTGTGTGTGGAGGGGGAGAGGAGTGTTTGTATGTGTGTGTGTGGAAGGGGAGAGGAGTGTGTGTATGTGTGGAGGGGGAGAGGAGTGTGTGTGTGTGGTGGGGCCAAGGAACGTGTGTGTGTGTGGAGGGGGAGAGGAGTGTGTGTGTGTGTGGAGGGGCCGAGGAGTGTGTGTATGTGTGTGTGTGGAGGGAGCGAGGAGTGTGTGTGTGTGTGGAGGGGGCGAGGAGTGTGTGTGTGTGTGGAGGGGGCGAGGAGTGTGTGTGTGTGGAGGGGGCGAGAAGTGTTTGCGTTTGGGGGTGGAGGTGAGGAGTGTGTGTGTGTGTGTGGAGGAGGCAAGGAGTGTGTGTGTGGAGGGGGCAAGGAGTGTATGTGTGTGTGTGGAGGGGGCAAGGAGTGTGTGTGTGTGTGGAGGGGGCGAGAAGAGTGTGTGTGTGTGTGGAGGCGGCGAGGAGTGTGTGTGTGTGTGGAGAGGGCAAGGAGTGTGTGTGTGTGTGTAGGGGGAGAGGAGTGTGTTTGTGTGGAGGGGGAGAGGAGTGAGTGTGTGTGGAGGGGGCAAGGAGTGTGTGTATGTGTGGAGGGGAGAGGAGTGTTTGTATGTGTGTGTGTGGAGGGTTTCGAGAAGTGTGTGTGTTTGTGGAGGGGGCGAGGAGTGTGTGTGTGAGATGAGGGGGCGAGGAGTGTGTGTATGTGTGTTTGTGGAGGGAGCGAGCAGTGTGTGTGTGAGATGAGGGGGCCAGGAATGTGTATGTGTGTGGAGGGGGCAAGGAGTGTGTGTGTGTGTGAAGGGGGCAAGGAGTGTGTGTGTGGAGGGGGTAAGGAGTGTGTGTGTGTGTGTGTGTGGAGGGGACAAGGAGTGTGTGTGTGTGTGGAGGGGGCGAGAAGAGTGTGTGTGTGTGTGGAGGCGGCGAGGAGTGTGTGTGTGTGTGGAGGGGGCAAGGAGTGTGTGTGTGTGTAGGGGGAGAGGAGTGTGTGTGTGTGTGTGGAGGGGGTGAGGAGTGAGTGAGTGTGGAGGGGGCAAGGAGTGTGTGTATGTGTGGAGGGGGAGAGGAGTGTTTGTATGTGTGTGTGTGGAGGGGTTCGAGAAGTGTGTGTGTTTGTGGAGGGGGCGAGGAGTGTGTGTGTCTGATGAGGGGTCAAGGAGTGTGTGTATGTGTGTTTGTGGAGGGAGCGAGCAGTGTGTGTATGTGATGAGGGAGCGAGGAGTGTGTGTGTGTGTGTGGAGGGGGCAAGGAGTGTGTGTGTGTCGAGGGAGTGAGGAGTGTGTGTGTGTGTGGAGGCGGCGAGAAGTGTCTGTGTGCGGAGGGGGCGAGGAGTGTGTGTGTGTGTGGAGGGGGCGAGGAATGTGTGTGTGTGGAGGGGGAGAGGAGTGTGTGTATGTGTGGAGGGGGAGAGGAGTGTGTGTATGTGTGGAGGGGGAGAGGAGTGTTTGTATGTGTGTGTGTGGATGGGTTCGAGAAGTGTGTGTGTTTGTGGAGGGGGCGAGGAGTGTGTGTGTGTGATGAGGGGGCGAGGAGTGTGTATATGTGTGTTTGTGGAGGGAGCTAGCAGTGTGTGTGTGTGATGAGGGGGCGAGGAGTGTTTGTGTGTGTGGAGGGGGCGAGGAGTGTGTGTGTGTCGAGGGAGTGAGGAGTGTGTGTGTGTGTGTGTGGAGGCGGCGATAAGTGTCTGTGTGTGGAGGGGGCGAGGAGTGTGTGTGTGTGTAGGCGGCGAGGAGGGTGTTTGTGTGGAGGGGGCGAGGAGTGTTTGTGTGTGTGTGGAGGGGGCGAGGAGTGTGTGTGTGTGTGGAGGGGGCAAGGAGTGTGTGTGTGTGTGTGTGGGCGGGCGGGAGGTGTGTGTGTGTGCGTTTGGAGGGGGCGAGGAGTGTGTGTGTGTGTGGAGGGGGCGAGGAGTGTGTGTGTCTGTGGAGGGGGCGAGGAGTGTGTGTGTGTGTGGGGAGGGGGCGAGGAGTGTGTGTGTGTGTGTGTGTGGAGTGGGCAAGGAGTGTGTGTGTGGAGGGGGTAAGGAGTGTGTGTTTGTGTGTGTGGAGGGGGCAAGGAGTGTGAGTGTGTGTGTGGTGGGGGCGAGGAGTGTGTGTGTGCGTGTGGGGGGGGATGGGAGGAATGTGTGTGTGTGTGTGGAGGGGACGAGGAGTGTGTGTGTGTGTCTGTGGAGGGGGCGAGCAGTGTGTGTGTGTGGTGAGGGGGCGAGGAGTGTGTGTGTGTGTGTGGAGTGGGCAAGGAGTGTGTGTGTGGAGGGGGTAAGGATTGTGTGTTTGTGTGTGTGGAGGGGGCAAGGAGTGTGAGTGTGTATGTGGTGGGGGCGAGGAGTGTGTGTGTGTGTGGGGGGGGGATGGGAGGAATGTGTGTGTGCGTGTGGAGGGGGTGAGGAGTGTGTGTGTGTGTGGAGGGAGCGAGGAGTGTGTGTGTGTTTGTGGAGGGGGTGAGGAGTGTGTGTATGTGTGGAGGGGGAGAGGTGTGTGTATGTGTGTTTGTGGAGGGGGCGAGGAGTGTTTGTATGTGTGGAGGGGGCGAGGAGTGTGTGTGTGTGTGGAGGGGGCGAGCAGTGTTTGTATGTGTGTGGAGTGGGCAAGGAGTGTGTGTGTGGAGGGGGCGAGGAGTCTGTTTGTGTGTGCGGAGTGGGCAAGGAGTGTGTGTGTGGAGGGGGTAAGGAGTGTGTGTTTGTGTGTGGGGAGGGGGCAAGGAGTGTGTGTGTGTGTGTGGAGGGGGCAAGGAGTGTGTGTGTGTGTGTAGGGGGGGATGGGAGGAATGTGTGTGTGTGTGTGTGTGTGGAGGGGGCGAGGAGTGTGTGTGTGTGTGGAGGGGGCGAGGAGTGTGTGTGTGTTTGTGGAGGGGGCGAGGTGTGTGTGTGTGTGTGGAGGGGGCGAGATGTGTGTGTGTGTTTGTGGAGGGGGCGAGGAGTGTGTGTGTGTGTGAAGGGGGCGAGCAATGTGTGTGTGTGTGGAGGGGGAGAGGCGTGTGTGTATATGTGGAGGGGGCGAGGAATGTGTGTGTGTGTGGAGGGGGAGAGGTGTTTGTGTATGTGTGTGTGTGGAGGGAGTGAGGGGTGTGAGTGTGTGTGGAGGGGGCGAGAAGTGTGTGTGTGGAGTGAGTGAGGAATGAGTGTGTGTGTGTGGAGGGGGTGAGGAGTGTGTGTGTGTGTGGAGGGGGCGAGGAGTGTGTGTGTGTGTGTGTGTGTGTGGAGGGGGCGAGGAGTGTGTGTGTGTGTGGAGGGGGAGAGGAGTGTGTGTGTGTGTGGAGGGGGCGAGGCGTGTGTGTGTGAGTGTGGAGGAGGCAATTAGTGTGTGTGTGGAGGGTGTAAGGAGTGTGTGTGTGTGGGTGGGGGGGGCAAGGAGTATTTGTGTGTGTGTGTGTATGGAGGGGGCAGGGAGTGTGTGTGTGGAGGGGCAAGAAGAGTGTGTGTGTGTGTGTGGAGGAGGCGAGGAGTGTGTGTGTGTGTGGAGGGGGCGAGAAGAGTGTGTGTGTGGAGGGTGTGAGGAGTGTGTGTGTGTGTGGAGGCGGCGAGGAGTGTGTGTGTATGTGGTGGGGGCGAGGAGTGTGTGTGTGTGTGGAGAGGGTGAGGAGTGTGTGTGTGCTTGTGGAGGGGGCGAGGAGTGTGTGTGTGTGTGGAGGGGGCGAGGAATGTGTGTGTGTGTGGAGGGGGCGAGCAGTGTTTGTATGTGTGTGGAGTGGGCAAGGAGTGTGTGTGTGGAGGGGGCGAGGAGTCTGTTTGTGTGTGCGGAGTGGGCAAGGAGTGTGTGTGTGGAGGGGGTAAGGAGTGTGTGTTTGTGTGTGGGGAGGGGGCAAGGAGTGTGTGTGTGTGTGTGGAGGGGGCAAGGAGTGTGTGTGTGTGTGTAGGGGGGGATGGGAGGAATGTGTGTGTGTGTGTGTGTGTGGAGGGGGCGAGGAGTGTGTGTGTGTGTGGAGGGGGCGAGGAGTGTGTGTGTGTTTGTGGAGGGGGCGAGGTGTGTGTGTGTGTGTGGAGGGGGCGAGATGTGTGTGTGTGTTTGTGGAGGGGGCGAGGAGTGTGTGTGTGTGTGAAGGGGGCGAGCAATGTGTGTGTGTGTGGAGGGGGAGAGGCGTGTGTGTATATGTGGAGGGGGCGAGGAATGTGTGTGTGTGTGGAGGGGGAGAGGTGTTTGTGTATGTGTGTGTGTGGAGGGAGTGAGGGGTGTGAGTGTGTGTGGAGGGGGCGAGAAGTGTGTGTGTGGAGTGAGTGAGGAATGAGTGTGTGTGTGTGGAGGGGGTGAGGAGTGTGTGTGTGTGTGGAGGGGGCGAGGAGTGTGTGTGTGTGTGTGTGTGTGTGTGGAGGGGGCGAGGAGTGTGTGTGTGTGTGGAGGGGGAGAGGAGTGTGTGTGTGTGTGGAGGGGGCGAGGCGTGTGTGTGTGAGTGTGGAGGAGGCAATTAGTGTGTGTGTGGAGGGTGTAAGGAGTGTGTGTGTGTGGGTGGGGGGGGCAAGGAGTATTTGTGTGTGTGTGTGTATGGAGGGGGCAGGGAGTGTGTGTGTGGAGGGGCAAGAAGAGTGTGTGTGTGTGTGTGGAGGAGGCGAGGAGTGTGTGTGTGTGTGGAGGGGGCGAGAAGAGTGTGTGTGTGGAGGGTGTGAGGAGTGTGTGTGTGTGTGGAGGCGGCGAGGAGTGTGTGTGTATGTGGTGGGGGCGAGGAGTGTGTGTGTGTGTGGAGAGGGTGAGGAGTGTGTGTGTGCTTGTGGAGGGGGCGAGGAGTGTGTGTGTGTGTGGAGGGGGCGAGGAATGTGTGTGTGTGTGGAGGGGAGAGGAGTGTGTGTATTTGTGTGTGTGGAGGGAGTGAGGAATGTGTGTGTGTGTGGAGGGGGCGAGGAGTGTGTGTGTGCGTGGAGGGGGCGAGGAGTGTGTGTGTGTGTGGAGGGGGCGAGGAGTGTTTGTATGTGTGTGGAGTGGGCAAGGAGTGTGTGTGTGGAGGGGGTGAGGAGTGTGTGTGTGTGTGTGTGGAGTGGGCAAGGAGTATGTGTGTGGAGGGGGTAAGGAGTGTGTGTTTGTGTGTGGGGAGGGGGCAAGGAGTGTGTGTGTGTGTGTGTGTGTGTGTGGAGGGGGCAAGGAGTGTGTGTGTGTGTGTGTGGGGGGGGATGGGAGGAATGTGTGTGTGTGTGTGGAGGGGGCGAGGAGCGTGTGTGTTTGTCGAGGGGGCGAGGAGCGTGTGTGTGTGTGGAGGTGGCGAGGAATGTGTGTGTGTGTGGAGGGGGAGAGGAGTGTGTGTATGTGTGGAGGGGGAGAGGTGTGTGTGTATGTGTGTGTGTGGAGGGAGTGAGGAGTGTGATGTTTGTGGAGGGGGCGAGAAGTGTGTGTGTGTGTGGAGGGAGTGAGGAATGTGTGTGTGTGTGTCTGTGGAGGGGGCGAGGAGTGTGTGTGTGTGAAAAGGGGGCGAGGAGCGTGTGTGTGTGTGGAGGGGGCGAGGAGTGTGTGTGTGTGTGGAGGGGGCGAGGAGTGTGTGTGTGTGTGGAGGGGGCAAGGAGTGTTTGCGTGTGGGGGTAGAGGGCGAAGAGTGTGTGTGTGAGTGTGGAGGAGGCAAGGAGTGTGTGTGTGGAGGGGGTAAGGTGTGTGTGTGTGTGGGGGGGGCACGGAGTATTTGTGTGTGTGTGTGTGTGGAGGGGGCAGGGAGTCTGTGTGTGTGTGGAGGGGCGAGAAGAGTGTGTTTGTGGAGGGGGCGAGCAGAGTGTGTGTGTGTGTGGAGGGTTGAGAAGAGTGTGTGTGTGGAGGGTGCAAGGTGTGTGTGTGTGTGTGGAGGCGGCGAGGAGTGTGTGTGTGTGTGGTGGGGGCGAGGAGTGTGTGTGTGTGTGGAGGGGGCGAGGAATGAGTGTGTGTGTGGAGGGGGAGAGGAGTGTGTGTATGTGTGTGGTTGGGGCGAGAAGTCTGTGTGTGGAGGGGGTAAGGAGTGTGTGTGTGTGTGTGGGGGGCAAGGAGTATTTGTGTGTGTGTGTGTGGAGGGGGCAGGGAGTCTGTGTGTGTGTGGAGGGGCGAGAAGAGTGTGTGTGTGTGTGGAGGGGGCGAGAAGAGTGTGTGTGTGTGTGGAGGGGGCGAGCAGAGTGTGTGTGTGGAGGGTGCAAGGTGTGTGTGTGTGTGTGGAGGCGGCGAGGAGTGTGTGTGTGTGGTGGGGGCGAGGAGTGTGTGTGTGTGCGTGGAGGTGGCGAGGAGTGTGTGTGTGTGGAGGGGCTGAGGAGTGAGTGTGTGTGGAGGGGGCAAGGAGTGTGTGTGTGTGTGAGGAGGGGGCGAGGAGTGTGTGTGTGTGTGGAGGGGGCGAGGAGTGTGTGCGTGTGTGTGTGTGGAAGGGGCAAGGAGTGTGTGTATGTGTGTGGAGAGTGCGAGGAGTGTGTGTGTGTGTGTGGAGGGGTTGAGAAGAGTGTGTGTGTGGAGGGTGCGAGGAGTGTGTGTGTGTGTGGAGGGGATGAGGAGTGTGTGTGTGTGTGGAGGGGGTGAGGAGTGTGTGTGTATGTGGAGGGAGCGAGAAATGTGTGTGTGTGTGGAGGGGGAGAGGAGTGTTTGTATGTGTGTGTGTGGAAGGGGAGAGGAGTGTGTGTATGTGTGGAGGGGGAGAGGAGTGTGTGTGTGTGGTGGGGCCAAGGAACGTGTGTGTGTGTGGAGGGGGAGAGGAGTGTGTGTGTGTGTGGAGGGGCCGAGGAGTGTGTGTATGTGTGTGTGTGGAGGGAGCGAGGAGTGTGTGTGTGTGTGGAGGGGGCGAGGAGTGTGTGTGTGTGTGGAGGGGGCGAGGAGTGTGTGTGTGTGGAGGGGGCGAGAAGTGTTTGCGTTTGGGGGTGGAGGTGAGGAGTGTGTGTGTGTGTGTGGAGGAGGCAAGGAGTGTGTGTGTGGAGGGGGCAAGGAGTGTATGTGTGTGTGTGGAGGGGGCAAGGAGTGTGTGTGTGTGTGGAGGGGGCGAGAAGAGTGTGTGTGTGTGTGGAGGCGGCGAGGAGTGTGTGTGTGTGTGGAGAGGGCAAGGAGTGTGTGTGTGTGTGTAGGGGGAGAGGAGTGTGTTTGTGTGGAGGGGGAGAGGAGTGAGTGTGTGTGGAGGGGGCAAGGAGTGTGTGTATGTGTGGAGGGGAGAGGAGTGTTTGTATGTGTGTGTGTGGAGGGTTTCGAGAAGTGTGTGTGTTTGTGGAGGGGGCGAGGAGTGTGTGTGTGAGATGAGGGGGCGAGGAGTGTGTGTATGTGTGTTTGTGGAGGGAGCGAGCAGTGTGTGTGTGAGATGAGGGGGCCAGGAATGTGTATGTGTGTGGAGGGGGCAAGGAGTGTGTGTGTGTGTGAAGGGGGCAAGGAGTGTGTGTGTGGAGGGGGTAAGGAGTGTGTGTGTGTGTGTGTGTGGAGGGGACAAGGAGTGTGTGTGTGTGTGGAGGGGGCGAGAAGAGTGTGTGTGTGTGTGGAGGCGGCGAGGAGTGTGTGTGTGTGTGGAGGGGGCAAGGAGTGTGTGTGTGTGTAGGGGGAGAGGAGTGTGTGTGTGTGTGTGGAGGGGGTGAGGAGTGAGTGAGTGTGGAGGGGGCAAGGAGTGTGTGTATGTGTGGAGGGGGAGAGGAGTGTTTGTATGTGTGTGTGTGGAGGGGTTCGAGAAGTGTGTGTGTTTGTGGAGGGGGCGAGGAGTGTGTGTGTCTGATGAGGGGTCAAGGAGTGTGTGTATGTGTGTTTGTGGAGGGAGCGAGCAGTGTGTGTATGTGATGAGGGAGCGAGGAGTGTGTGTGTGTGTGTGGAGGGGGCAAGGAGTGTGTGTGTGTCGAGGGAGTGAGGAGTGTGTGTGTGTGTGGAGGCGGCGAGAAGTGTCTGTGTGCGGAGGGGGCGAGGAGTGTGTGTGTGTGTGGAGGGGGCGAGGAATGTGTGTGTGTGGAGGGGGAGAGGAGTGTGTGTATGTGTGGAGGGGGAGAGGAGTGTGTGTATGTGTGGAGGGGGAGAGGAGTGTTTGTATGTGTGTGTGTGGAGGGGTTCGAGAAGTGTGTGTGTTTGTGGAGGGGGCGAGGAGTGTGTGTGTGTGATGAGGGGGCGAGGAGTGTGTATATGTGTGTTTGTGGAGGGAGCTAGCAGTGTGTGTGTGTGATGAGGGGGCGAGGAGTGTTTGTGTGTGTGGAGGGGGCGAGGAGTGTGTGTGTGTCGAGGGAGTGAGGAGTGTGTGTGTGTGTGTGTGGAGGCGGCGATAAGTGTCTGTGTGTGGAGGGGGCGAGGAGTGTGTGTGTGTGTAGGCGGCGAGGAGGGTGTTTGTGTGGAGGGGGCGAGGAGTGTTTGTGTGTGTGTGGAGGGGGCGAGGAGTGTGTGTGTGTGTGGAGGGGGCAAGGAGTGTGTGTGTGTGTGTGTGGGCGGGCGGGAGGTGTGTGTGTGTGCGTTTGGAGGGGGCGAGGAGTGTGTGTGTGTGTGGAGGGGGCGAGGAGTGTGTGTGTCTGTGGAGGGGGCGAGGAGTGTGTGTGTGTGTGGGGAGGGGGCGAGGAGTGTGTGTGTGTGTGTGTGTGGAGTGGGCAAGGAGTGTGTGTGTGGAGGGGGTAAGGAGTGTGTGTTTGTGTGTGTGGAGGGGGTGAGGAGTGTGTGTATGTGTGGAGGGGGAGAGGTGTGTGTATGTGTGTTTGTGGAGGGGGCGAGGAGTGTTTGTATGTGTGGAGGGGGCGAGGAGTGTGTGTGTGTGTGGAGGGGGCGAGCAGTGTTTGTATGTGTGTGGAGTGGGCAAGGAGTGTGTGTGTGGAGGGGGCGAGGAGTCTGTTTGTGTGTGCGGAGTGGGCAAGGAGTGTGTGTGTGGAGGGGGTAAGGAGTGTGTGTTTGTGTGTGGGGAGGGGGCAAGGAGTGTGTGTGTGTGTGTGGAGGGGGCAAGGAGTGTGTGTGTGTGTGTAGGGGGGGATGGGAGGAATGTGTGTGTGTGTGTGTGTGTGGAGGGGGCGAGGAGTGTGTGTGTGTGTGGAGGGGGCGAGGAGTGTGTGTGTGTTTGTGGAGGGGGCGAGGTGTGTGTGTGTGTGTGGAGGGGGCGAGATGTGTGTGTGTGTTTGTGGAGGGGGCGAGGAGTGTGTGTGTGTGTGAAGGGGGCGAGCAATGTGTGTGTGTGTGGAGGGGGAGAGGCGTGTGTGTATATGTGGAGGGGGCGAGGAATGTGTGTGTGTGTGGAGGGGGAGAGGTGTTTGTGTATGTGTGTGTGTGGAGGGAGTGAGGGGTGTGAGTGTGTGTGGAGGGGGCGAGAAGTGTGTGTGTGGAGTGAGTGAGGAATGAGTGTGTGTGTGTGGAGGGGGTGAGGAGTGTGTGTGTGTGTGGAGGGGGCGAGGAGTGTGTGTGTGTGTGTGTGTGTGTGGAGGGGGCGAGGAGTGTGTGTGTGTGTGGAGGGGGAGAGGAGTGTGTGTGTGTGTGGAGGGGGCGAGGCGTGTGTGTGTGAGTGTGGAGGAGGCAATTAGTGTGTGTGTGGAGGGTGTAAGGAGTGTGTGTGTGTGGGTGGGGGGGGCAAGGAGTATTTGTGTGTGTGTGTGTATGGAGGGGGCAGGGAGTGTGTGTGTGGAGGGGCAAGAAGAGTGTGTGTGTGTGTGTGGAGGAGGCGAGGAGTGTGTGTGTGTGTGGAGGGGGCGAGAAGAGTGTGTGTGTGGAGGGTGTGAGGAGTGTGTGTGTGTGTGGAGGCGGCGAGGAGTGTGTGTGTATGTGGTGGGGGCGAGGAGTGTGTGTGTGTGTGGAGAGGGTGAGGAGTGTGTGTGTGCTTGTGGAGGGGGCGAGGAGTGTGTGTGTGTGTGGAGGGGGCGAGGAATGTGTGTGTGTGTGGAGGGGGCGAGCAGTGTTTGTATGTGTGTGGAGTGGGCAAGGAGTGTGTGTGTGGAGGGGGCGAGGAGTCTGTTTGTGTGTGCGGAGTGGGCAAGGAGTGTGTGTGTGGAGGGGGTAAGGAGTGTGTGTTTGTGTGTGGGGAGGGGGCAAGGAGTGTGTGTGTGTGTGTGGAGGGGGCAAGGAGTGTGTGTGTGTGTGTAGGGGGGGATGGGAGGAATGTGTGTGTGTGTGTGTGTGTGGAGGGGGCGAGGAGTGTGTGTGTGTGTGGAGGGGGCGAGGAGTGTGTGTGTGTTTGTGGAGGGGGCGAGGTGTGTGTGTGTGTGTGGAGGGGGCGAGATGTGTGTGTGTGTTTGTGGAGGGGGCGAGGAGTGTGTGTGTGTGTGAAGGGGGCGAGCAATGTGTGTGTGTGTGGAGGGGGAGAGGCGTGTGTGTATATGTGGAGGGGGCGAGGAATGTGTGTGTGTGTGGAGGGGGAGAGGTGTTTGTGTATGTGTGTGTGTGGAGGGAGTGAGGGGTGTGAGTGTGTGTGGAGGGGGCGAGAAGTGTGTGTGTGGAGTGAGTGAGGAATGAGTGTGTGTGTGTGGAGGGGGTGAGGAGTGTGTGTGTGTGTGGAGGGGGCGAGGAGTGTGTGTGTGTGTGTGTGTGTGTGTGGAGGGGGCGAGGAGTGTGTGTGTGTGTGGAGGGGGAGAGGAGTGTGTGTGTGTGTGGAGGGGGCGAGGCGTGTGTGTGTGAGTGTGGAGGAGGCAATTAGTGTGTGTGTGGAGGGTGTAAGGAGTGTGTGTGTGTGGGTGGGGGGGGCAAGGAGTATTTGTGTGTGTGTGTGTATGGAGGGGGCAGGGAGTGTGTGTGTGGAGGGGCAAGAAGAGTGTGTGTGTGTGTGTGGAGGAGGCGAGGAGTGTGTGTGTGTGTGGAGGGGGCGAGAAGAGTGTGTGTGTGGAGGGTGTGAGGAGTGTGTGTGTGTGTGGAGGCGGCGAGGAGTGTGTGTGTATGTGGTGGGGGCGAGGAGTGTGTGTGTGTGTGGAGAGGGTGAGGAGTGTGTGTGTGCTTGTGGAGGGGGCGAGGAGTGTGTGTGTGTGTGGAGGGGGCGAGGAATGTGTGTGTGTGTGGAGGGGAGAGGAGTGTGTGTATTTGTGTGTGTGGAGGGAGTGAGGAATGTGTGTGTGTGTGGAGGGGGCGAGGAGTGTGTGTGTGCGTGGAGGGGGCGAGGAGTGTGTGTGTGTGTGGAGGGGGCGAGGAGTGTTTGTATGTGTGTGGAGTGGGCAAGGAGTGTGTGTGTGGAGGGGGTGAGGAGTGTGTGTGTGTGTGTGTGGAGTGGGCAAGGAGTATGTGTGTGGAGGGGGTAAGGAGTGTGTGTTTGTGTGTGGGGAGGGGGCAAGGAGTGTGTGTGTGTGTGTGTGTGTGTGTGGAGGGGGCAAGGAGTGTGTGTGTGTGTGTGTGGGGGGGGATGGGAGGAATGTGTGTGTGTGTGTGGAGGGGGCGAGGAGCGTGTGTGTTTGTCGAGGGGGCGAGGAGCGTGTGTGTGTGTGGAGGTGGCGAGGAATGTGTGTGTGTGTGGAGGGGGAGAGGAGTGTGTGTATGTGTGGAGGGGGAGAGGTGTGTGTGTATGTGTGTGTGTGGAGGGAGTGAGGAGTGTGATGTTTGTGGAGGGGGCGAGAAGTGTGTGTGTGTGTGGAGGGAGTGAGGAATGTGTGTGTGTGTGTCTGTGGAGGGGGCGAGGAGTGTGTGTGTGTGAAAAGGGGGCGAGGAGCGTGTGTGTGTGTGGAGGGGGCGAGGAGTGTGTGTGTGTGTGGAGGGGGCGAGGAGTGTGTGTGTGTGTGGAGGGGGCAAGGAGTGTTTGCGTGTGGGGGTAGAGGGCGAAGAGTGTGTGTGTGAGTGTGGAGGAGGCAAGGAGTGTGTGTGTGGAGGGGGTAAGGTGTGTGTGTGTGTGGGGGGGGCACGGAGTATTTGTGTGTGTGTGTGTGTGGAGGGGGCAGGGAGTCTGTGTGTGTGTGGAGGGGCGAGAAGAGTGTGTTTGTGGAGGGGGCGAGCAGAGTGTGTGTGTGTGTGGAGGGTTGAGAAGAGTGTGTGTGTGGAGGGTGCAAGGTGTGTGTGTGTGTGTGGAGGCGGCGAGGAGTGTGTGTGTGTGTGGTGGGGGCGAGGAGTGTGTGTGTGTGTGGAGGGGGCGAGGAATGAGTGTGTGTGTGGAGGGGGAGAGGAGTGTGTGTATGTGTGTGGTTGGGGCGAGAAGTCTGTGTGTGGAGGGGGTAAGGAGTGTGTGTGTGTGTGTGGGGGGCAAGGAGTATTTGTGTGTGTGTGTGTGGAGGGGGCAGGGAGTCTGTGTGTGTGTGGAGGGGCGAGAAGAGTGTGTGTGTGTGTGGAGGGGGCGAGAAGAGTGTGTGTGTGTGTGGAGGGGGCGAGCAGAGTGTGTGTGTGGAGGGTGCAAGGTGTGTGTGTGTGTGTGGAGGCGGCGAGGAGTGTGTGTGTGTGGTGGGGGCGAGGAGTGTGTGTGTGTGCGTGGAGGTGGCGAGGAGTGTGTGTGTGTGGAGGGGCTGAGGAGTGAGTGTGTGTGGAGGGGGCAAGGAGTGTGTGTGTGTGTGAGGAGGGGGCGAGGAGTGTGTGTGTGTGTGGAGGGGGCGAGGAGTGTGTGCGTGTGTGTGTGTGGAAGGGGCAAGGAGTGTGTGTATGTGTGTGGAGAGTGCGAGGAGTGTGTGTGTGTGTGTGGAGGGGTTGAGAAGAGTGTGTGTGTGGAGGGTGCGAGGAGTGTGTGTGTGTGTGGAGGGGATGAGGAGTGTGTGTGTGTGTGGAGGGGGTGAGGAGTGTGTGTGTATGTGGAGGGAGCGAGAAATGTGTGTGTGTGTGGAGGGGGAGAGGAGTGTTTGTATGTGTGTGTGTGGAAGGGGAGAGGAGTGTGTGTATGTGTGGAGGGGGAGAGGAGTGTGTGTGTGTGGTGGGGCCAAGGAACGTGTGTGTGTGTGGAGGGGGAGAGGAGTGTGTGTGTGTGTGGAGGGGCCGAGGAGTGTGTGTATGTGTGTGTGTGGAGGGAGCGAGGAGTGTGTGTGTGTGTGGAGGGGGCGAGGAGTGTGTGTGTGTGTGGAGGGGGCGAGGAGTGTGTGTGTGTGGAGGGGGCGAGAAGTGTTTGCGTTTGGGGGTGGAGGTGAGGAGTGTGTGTGTGTGTGTGGAGGAGGCAAGGAGTGTGTGTGTGGAGGGGGCAAGGAGTGTATGTGTGTGTGTGGAGGGGGCAAGGAGTGTGTGTGTGTGTGGAGGGGGCGAGAAGAGTGTGTGTGTGTGTGGAGGCGGCGAGGAGTGTGTGTGTGTGTGGAGAGGGCAAGGAGTGTGTGTGTGTGTGTAGGGGGAGAGGAGTGTGTTTGTGTGGAGGGGGAGAGGAGTGAGTGTGTGTGGAGGGGGCAAGGAGTGTGTGTATGTGTGGAGGGGAGAGGAGTGTTTGTATGTGTGTGTGTGGAGGGTTTCGAGAAGTGTGTGTGTTTGTGGAGGGGGCGAGGAGTGTGTGTGTGAGATGAGGGGGCGAGGAGTGTGTGTATGTGTGTTTGTGGAGGGAGCGAGCAGTGTGTGTGTGAGATGAGGGGGCCAGGAATGTGTATGTGTGTGGAGGGGGCAAGGAGTGTGTGTGTGTGTGAAGGGGGCAAGGAGTGTGTGTGTGGAGGGGGTAAGGAGTGTGTGTGTGTGTGTGTGTGGAGGGGACAAGGAGTGTGTGTGTGTGTGGAGGGGGCGAGAAGAGTGTGTGTGTGTGTGGAGGCGGCGAGGAGTGTGTGTGTGTGTGGAGGGGGCAAGGAGTGTGTGTGTGTGTAGGGGGAGAGGAGTGTGTGTGTGTGTGTGGAGGGGGTGAGGAGTGAGTGAGTGTGGAGGGGGCAAGGAGTGTGTGTATGTGTGGAGGGGGAGAGGAGTGTTTGTATGTGTGTGTGTGGAGGGGTTCGAGAAGTGTGTGTGTTTGTGGAGGGGGCGAGGAGTGTGTGTGTCTGATGAGGGGTCAAGGAGTGTGTGTATGTGTGTTTGTGGAGGGAGCGAGCAGTGTGTGTATGTGATGAGGGAGCGAGGAGTGTGTGTGTGTGTGTGGAGGGGGCAAGGAGTGTGTGTGTGTCGAGGGAGTGAGGAGTGTGTGTGTGTGTGGAGGCGGCGAGAAGTGTCTGTGTGCGGAGGGGGCGAGGAGTGTGTGTGTGTGTGGAGGGGGCGAGGAATGTGTGTGTGTGGAGGGGGAGAGGAGTGTGTGTATGTGTGGAGGGGGAGAGGAGTGTGTGTATGTGTGGAGGGGGAGAGGAGTGTTTGTATGTGTGTGTGTGGAGGGGTTCGAGAAGTGTGTGTGTTTGTGGAGGGGGCGAGGAGTGTGTGTGTGTGATGAGGGGGCGAGGAGTGTGTATATGTGTGTTTGTGGAGGGAGCTAGCAGTGTGTGTGTGTGATGAGGGGGCGAGGAGTGTTTGTGTGTGTGGAGGGGGCGAGGAGTGTGTGTGTGTCGAGGGAGTGAGGAGTGTGTGTGTGTGTGTGTGGAGGCGGCGATAAGTGTCTGTGTGTGGAGGGGGCGAGGAGTGTGTGTGTGTGTAGGCGGCGAGGAGGGTGTTTGTGTGGAGGGGGCGAGGAGTGTTTGTGTGTGTGTGGAGGGGGCGAGGAGTGTGTGTGTGTGTGGAGGGGGCAAGGAGTGTGTGTGTGTGTGTGTGGGCGGGCGGGAGGTGTGTGTGTGTGCGTTTGGAGGGGGCGAGGAGTGTGTGTGTGTGTGGAGGGGGCGAGGAGTGTGTGTGTCTGTGGAGGGGGCGAGGAGTGTGTGTGTGTGTGGGGAGGGGGCGAGGAGTGTGTGTGTGTGTGTGTGTGGAGTGGGCAAGGAGTGTGTGTGTGGAGGGGGTAAGGAGTGTGTGTTTGTGTGTGTGGAGGGGGCAAGGAGTGTGAGTGTGTGTGTGGTGGGGGCGAGGAGTGTGTGTGTGCGTGTGGGGGGGGATGGGAGGAATGTGTGTGTGTGTGTGGAGGGGACGAGGAGTGTGTGTGTGTGTCTGTGGAGGGGGCGAGCAGTGTGTGTGTGTGGTGAGGGGGCGAGGAGTGTGTGTGTGTGTGTGGAGTGGGCAAGGAGTGTGTGTGTGGAGGGGGTAAGGATTGTGTGTTTGTGTGTGTGGAGGGGGCAAGGAGTGTGAGTGTGTATGTGGTGGGGGCGAGGAGTGTGTGTGTGTGTGGGGGGGGATGGGAGGAATGTGTGTGTGCGTGTGGAGGGGGTGAGGAGTGTGTGTGTGTGTGGAGGGAGCGAGGAGTGTGTGTGTGTTTGTGGAGGGGGTGAGGAGTGTGTGTATGTGTGGAGGGGGAGAGGTGTGTGTGTGTGTGTTTGTGGAGGGGGCGAGGAGTGTTTGTATGTGTGGAGGGGGCGAGGAGTGTGTGTGTGTGTGGAGGGGGCGAGCAGTGTTTGTATGTGTGTGGAGTGGGCAAGGAGTGTGTGTGTGGAGGGGGCGAGGAGTCTGTTTGTGTGTGCGGAGTGGGCAAGGAGTGTGTGTGTGGAGGGGGTAAGGAGTGTGTGTTTGTGTGTGGGGAGGGGGCAAGGAGTGTGTGTGTGTGTGTGGAGGGGGCAAGGAGTGTGTGTGTGTGTGTAGGGGGGGATGGGAGGAATGTGTGTGTGTGTGTGTGTGTGGAGGGGGCGAGGAGTGTGTGTGTGTGTGGAGGGGGCGAGGAGTGTGTGTGTGTTTGTGGAGGGGGCGAGGTGTGTGTGTGTGTGCGGAGGGGGCGAGATGTGTGTGTGTGTTTGTGGAGGGGGCGAGGAGTGTGTGTGTGTGTGAAGGGGGCGAGCAATGTGTGTGTGTGTGGAGGGGGAGAGGCGTGTGTGTATATGTGGAGGGGGCGAGGAATGTGTGTGTGTGTGGAGGGGGAGAGGTGTTTGTGTATGTGTGTGTGTGGAGGGAGTGAGGGGTGTGAGTGTGTGTGGAGGGGGCGAGAAGTGTGTGTGTGTGTGGAGTGAGTGAGGAATGAGTGTGTGTGTGTGGAGGGGGTGAGGAGTGTGTGTGTGTGTGGAGGGGGCGAGGAGTGTGTGTGTGTGTGTGTGGAGGGGGCGAGGAGTGTGTGTGTGTGTGGAGGGGGAGAGGAGTGTGTGTGTGGAGGGGGCGAGGCGTGTGTGTGTGAGTGTGGAGGAGGCAATTAGTGTGTGTGTGGAGGGTGTAAGGAGTGTGTGTGTGTGGGTGGGGGGGGCAAGGAGTATTTGTGTGTGTGTGTGTATGGAGGGGGCAGGGAGTGTGTGTGTGGAGGGGCAAGAAGAGTGTGTGTGTGTGTGTGGAGGAGGCGAGGAGTGTGTGTGTGTGTGTGTGTGGAGGGGGCGAGAAGAGTGTGTGTGTGGAGGGTGTGAGGAGTGTGTGTGTGTGTGGAGGCGGCGAGGAGTGTGTGTGTATGTGGTGGGGGCGAGGAGTGTGTGTGTGTGTGGAGAGGGTGAGGAGTGTGTGTGTGCTTGTGGAGGGGGCGAGGAGTGTGTGTGTGTGTGGAGGGGGCGAGGAATGTGTGTGTGTGTGGAGGGGAGAGGAGTGTGTGTATGTGTGGAGGGGGAGAGGTGTGTGTGTATGTGTGTGTGTGGAGGGAGTGAGGACTGTGTGTGTGTGTGGAGGGGGCGAGGAGTGTGTGTGTGCGTGGAGGGGGCGAGGAGTGTGTGTGTGTGTGGAGGGGGCGAGGAGTGTTTGTATGTGTGTGGAGTGGGCAAGGAGTGTGTGTGTGGAGGGGGTAAGGAGTGTGTGTTTGTGTGTGGGGAGGGGGCAAGGAGTGTGTGTGTGTGTGTGTGTGTGGGGAGGGGGCAAGGAGTGTGTGTGTGTGTGTGTGGGGGGGGATGGGAGGAATGTGTGTGTGTGTGTGGAGGGGGCGAGGAGCGTGTGTGTGTGTGGAGGGGGCGAGGAGCGTGTGTGTTTGTCGAGGGGGCGAGGAGCGTGTGTGTGTGTGGAGGTGGCGAGGAATGTGTGTGTGTGTGGAGGGGGAGAGGAGTGTGTGTATGTGTGGAGGGGGAGAGGTGTGTGTGTATGTGTGTGTGTGGAGGGAGTGAGGAGTGTGATGTTTGTGGAGGGGGTGAGAAGTGTGTGTGTGTGTGGAGGGAGTGAGGAATGTGTGTGTGTGTGTCTGTGGAGGGGGCGAGGAGTGTGTGTGTGTGAAAAGGGGGCGAGGAGCGTGTGTGTGTGTGGAGGGGGCGAGGAGTGTGTGTGTGTGTGGAGGGGGCGAGGAGTGTGTGTGTGTGTGGAGGGGGCAAGGAGTGTTTGCGTGTGGGGGTAGAGGTCGAGGAGTGTGTGTGTGAGTGTGGAGGAGGCAAGGAGTGTGTGTGTGGAGGGGGTAAGGAGTGTGTGTGTGTGGGGGGGGCACGGAGTATTTGTGTGTGTGTGTGTGTGGAGGGGGCAGGGAGTCTGTGTGTGTGTGGAGGGGCGAGAAGAGTGTGTTTGTGGAGGGGGCGAGCAGAGTGTGTGTGTGTGTGGAGGGTTGAGAAGAGTGTGTGTGTGGAGGGTGCAAGGTGTGTGTGTGTGTGTGGAGGCGGCGAGGAGTGTGTGTGTGTGTGGTGGGGGCGAGGAGTGTGTGTGTGTGTGGAGGGGGCGAGGAATGAGTGTGTGTGTGGAGGGGGAGAGGAGTGTGTGTATGTGTGTGGTTGGGGCGAGGAGTCTGTGTGTGGAGGGGGTAAGGAGTGTGTGTGTGTGTGTGGGGGGCAAGGAGTATTTGTGTGTGTGTGTGTGGAGGGGGCAGGGAGTCTGTGTGTGTGTGGAGGGGCGAGAAGAGTGTGTGTGTGTGTGGAGGGGGCGAGAAGAGTGTGTGTGTGTGTGGAGGGGGCGAGCAGAGTGTGTGTGTGGAGGGTGCAAGGTGTGTGTGTGTGTGGAGGCGGCGAGGAGTGTGTGTGTGTGGTGGGGGCGAGGAGTGTGTGTGTGTGCGTGGAGGTGGCGAGGAGTGTGAGTGTGTGGAGGGGCTGAGGAGTGAGTGTGTGTGGAGGGGGCAAGGAGTGCGTGTGTGTGTGAGGAGGGGGCGAGGAGTGTGTGTGTGTGTGGAGGGGGCGAGGAGTGTGTGCGTGTGTGTGTGTGGAAGGGGCAAGGAGTGTGTGTATGTGTGTGGAGAGTGCGAGGAGTGTGTGTGTGTGTGTGGAGGGGTTGAGAAGAGTGTGTGTGTGGAGGGGGCGAGGAGTGTGTGTGTGTGTGGAGGGGACGAGGAGTGTGTGTCTGTGTGGAGGGGGTGAGGAGTGTGTGTGTATGTGGAGGGGGCGAGGAATGTGTGTGTGTGTGGAGGGGGAGAGGAGTGTTTGTATGTGTGTGTGTGGAAGGGGAGAGGAGTGTGTGTATGTGTGGAGGGGGAGAGGAGTGTGTGTGTGTGGAGGGGCCAAGGAACGTGTGTGTGTGTGGAGGGGGAGAGGAGTGTGTGTGTTTGTGGAGGGGGCGAGGAGTGTGTGTATGTGTGTGTGTGGAGGGAGCGAGGAGTGTGTGTGTGTGTGGAGGGGGCGAGGAGTGTGTGTGTGTGTGGAGGGGGCGAGGAGTGTGTGTGTGTGGAGGGGGCGAGAAGTGTTTGCGTTTGGGGGTGGAGGTGAGGAGTGTGTGTGTGTGTGTGGAGGAGGCAAGGAGTGTGTGTGTGGAGGGGGTAAGGAGTGTGTGTGTGTGTGGAGGGGGCGAGAAGAGTGTGTGTGTGTGTGGAGGCGGCGAGGAGTGTGTGTGTGTGTGGAGGGGGCAAGGAGTGTGTGTGTGTGCGTAGGGGGAGAGGAGTGTGTTTGTGTGGAGGGGGAGAGGAGTGAGTGTGTGTGGAGGGGGCAAGGAGTGTGTGTATGTGTGGAGGGGGAGAGGAGTGTTTGTATGTGTGTGTGTGGAGGGTTTCGAGAAGTGTGTGTGTTTGTGGAGGGGGCGAGGAGTGTGTGTGTGAGATGAGGGGGCGAGGAGTGTGTGTATGTGTGTTTGTGGAGGGAGCCAGCAGTGTGTGTGTGAGATGAGGGGGCCAGGAATGTGTGTGTGTGTGGAGGGGGCAAGGAGTGTGTGTGTGTGTGAAGGGGGCAAGGAGTGTGTGTGTGTCGAGCGAGTGAGGAGTGTGTGTGTGTGTGGAGGCGGCGAGAAGTGTCTGTGTGTGGAGGGGGCGAGGAGTGTGTGTGTGTGTGTGGAGGGGGCGAGGAATGTGTGTGTGTGGAAGGGGAGAGGAGTGTGTGTATGTGAGGAGGGGGAGAGGAGTGTGTGTGTTTGTGTGAGCAGGGGGCGAGGAGTGTATGTGTGTGTGGAGGGGGCGAGGAGTGTGTGTGTCTGTGGAGGGGGCGAGGAGTGTGTGTGTGTGTGTGTGAGGAGGGGGCGAGGAGTGTGTGTGTGTGTGTGTGGAGTGGGCATGGAGTGTGTGTGTGTGTGTGGAGGGGGCAAGGAGTGTGTGTGTGTGTGGAGGGGTTAAGGAGTGTGTGTTTGTGTGTGTGGAGGGGGCAAGGAGTGTGTGTGTGTGTGTGTGTGTGTGTGTGTGTGTGTGTGTGTGTGTGTGTGTGTGTGTGTGTGGTGAGGGCGAGGAGTGTGTGTGTGTCTGTGTGGGGGGGGGATGGGAGGAATGTGTGTGTGTGTGTGGAGGGGGCGAGGAGTGTGTGTGTGTGTGGAGGGGGTGAGGAGTGTGTGTGTGTGGTGAGGGGGCGAGGAGTTTGTGTGTGTGTGTGGAGTGGGCAAGGAGTGTGTGTGTGGAGGGGGTAAGGAGTGTGTGTTTGTGTGTGTGGAGGGGGCAAGGAGTATGAGTGTGTGTGTGGTGAGGGCGAGCAGTGTGTGTGTGTGTGTGTGGGGGGGATGGTAGGAATGTGTGTGTGTGTGTGGAGGGGGCGAGGAGTGTGTGTGTGTGTGGAGGGGGCGAGGAGTGTGTGTGTGTTTGTGGAGTGGGCGAGGAGTGTGTGTGTGTGTGTGGAGGGGGCGAGGAATGTGTGTGTGTGTGGAGGGGGAGAGGAGTGTGTGTATTTGTGGAGGGGGAGAGGTGTGTGTGTATGTGTGTGTGTGGAGGGAGTGAGGAATGTGTGTGTGTGTGGAGGGGGCGAGGAGTGTGTGTGTGTGTGGAGGGGGCGAGGAGTGTGTGTGTGTGTGGAGGGGGCGAGGAGTGTGTGTATGTGTGGAGGGGGAGAGGAGTGTTTGTATGTGTGTGTGTGGAGGGTTTCGAGAAGTGTGTGTGTTTGTGGAGGGGGCGAGGAGTGTGTGTGTGAGATGAGGGGGCGAGGAGTGTGTGTATGTGTGTTTGTGGAGGGAGCCAGCAGTGTGTGTGTGAGATGAGGGGGCCAGGAATGTGTGTGTGTGTGGAGGGGGCAAGGAGTGTGTGTGTGTGTGGAGGGGGCGAGGAGTGTTTGTATGTGTGTGGAGTGGGCAAGGAGTGTGTGTGTGGAGGGGGCGAGGAGTGTGTGTGTGTGTGTGGAGTGGGCAAGGAGTGTATGTGTGGAGGGGTTAAGGAGTGTGTGTTTGTGTGTGGGGAGGGGGCAAGGAATGTGTGTGTGTGTGTGTGTGTGGGGGGGATGGGAGGAATGTGTGTGTGTGTGTGGAGGGGGCGAGGAGTGTGTGTGTGTGTGGAGGGGGCGAGGAGTGTGTGTGTGTTTGTGGAGGGGGCGAGGTGTGTGTGTGTGTGTGGAGGGGGCGAGATGTGTGTGTGTGTTTGTGGAGGAGCGAGGAGTGTGTGTGTGTGTGAAGGGGGCGAGGAATGTGTGTGTGTGTGGAGGGGGAGAGGCGTGTGTGTATATGTGGAGGGGGCGAGGAATGTGTGTGTGTGTGGAGGGGGAGAGGTGTTTGTGTATGTGTGTGTGTGGAGGGAGTGAGGGGTGTGAGTGTGTTTGGAGGGGGCGAGAAGTGTGTGTGTGTGTGGAGAGAGTGAGGAATGAATGTGTGTGTGTGGAGGGGGTGAGGAGTGTGTGTGTGTGTGGAGGGGGCGAGGAGTGTGTGTGTGTGTGTGGAGGGGGCGAGGAGTGTGTGTGTGTGTGGAGGGGGAGAGGGGTGTTTGTGTGTGGAGGGGGCGAGGTGTGTGTGTGAGTGTGGAGGAGGCAAGGAGTGTGTGTGTGGAGGGTGTAAAGAGTGTGTGTGTGGGTGGGGGGGGCAAGGAGTATTTGTGTGTGTGTGTGTATGGAGGGGCAGGGAGTGTGTGTGTGTGTGGAGGGGCGAGAAGAGTGTGTGTGTGTGTGGAAGGGGCAAGGAGTGTGTGTGTGTGTGGAGCGGGCGAGGAATGTGTGTGTGTGTGGAGGGGAGAGGAGTGTGTGTATGTGTGGAGGGGGAGAGGTGTGTGTGTATGTGTGTGTGTGGAGTGAGTGAGAAATGTGTGTGTGTGTGGAGGGGGCGAGGAGTGTGTGTGTGCGTGGAGGGGGCGAGGAGTGTGTGTGTGTGGAGGGGGCGAGGAGTGTTTGTATGGATGTGGAGTGGGCAAGGAGTGTGTGTGTGGAGGGGGCGAGGAGTGTGTGTGTGTGTGTGGAGTGGGCAAGGAGTGTGTGTGTGGAGGGGGTAAGGAGTGTGTGTTTGTGTGTGGGGAGGGGGCAAGGAGTGTGTGTGTGTGTGTGTGTGTGTGGAGGGGGCGAGGAGTGTGTGTGTGTGTGAGGAGGGGGCGAGGAGTGTGTGTGTGTGTGTGTGGAGTGGGCAAGGAGTGTGTGTGTGTGTGGAGGGGGCAAGGAGTGTGTGTGTGTGTGGAGGGGTTAAGGAGTGTGTGTTTGTGTGTGTGGAGGGGGCAAGGAGTGTGTGTGTGTGTGTGTGTGTGTGTGTGTGTGTGTGTGTGTGTGGTGGGGGCGAGGAGTGTGTGTGTGTGTGTGTGTGGGGGGGGATGGGTGGAATGTGTGTGTGTGTGTGGAGGGGGCGAGGAGTGTGTGTGTGTGTGAGGAGGGGGTGAGGAGTGTGTGTGTGTGGGGAGGGGGCGAGGAGTGTGTGTGTGTGTGTGTGGAGTGGGCAAGGAGTGTGTGTGTGGAGGGGGTAAGGAGTGTGTGTTTGTGTGTGTGGAGGGGGCAAGGAGTATGAGTGTGTGTGTGTGAGGGCGAGCAGTGTGTGTGTGTGTGTGTGGGTGGGGATGGTAGGAATGTGTGTGTGTGTGTGTGTGTGTGTGGAGGGGGCGAGGAGTGTGTGTGTGTGTGGAGGGGGCGAGGAGTGTGTGTGTGTTTATGGAGGGGGCGAGGAATGTGTGTGTGTTTGGAGGGGGAGAGGAGTGTGTGTATGAGTGGAGGGGGAGAGGTGTGTGTGTATGTGTGTGTGTGGAGGGAGTGAGGAATGTGTGTGTGTGTGTGGAGGGGGCGAAGAGTGTGTGTGTGTGTGGAGGGGGCGAGGAGTGTGTGTGTGTGTGGAGGGGGCGAGGAGTGTTTGTATGTGTGTGGAGTGGGCAAGGAGTGTGTGTGTGGAGGGGGCGAGGAGTGTGTGTGTGTGTGTGGAGTGGGCAAGGAGTGTATGTGTGGAGGGGGTAAGGAGTGTGTGTTTGTGTGTGGGGAGGGGGCAAGGAGTGTGTGTGTGTGTGGGGGGGATGGGAGGAATGTGTGTGTGTGTGTGGAGGGGGCGAGGAGTGTGTGTGTGTGTGGAGGGGGCGAGGAGTGTGTGTGTGTTTGTGGAGGGGGCGAGGAGTGTGTGTGTGTGTGGAGGGGGCGATGAGTGCGTGTGTGTTTGTGGAGGAGGCGAGGAATGTGTGTGTGTGTGGAGGGGGAGAGGCGTGTGTGTATGTGTGGAGGGGGAGAGGAATGTGTGTGTGTGAGGAGGGGGAGAGGTGTGTGTGTATGTGTGTGTGTGGAGGGAGTGAGGAGTGTGAGTGTGTGTGGAGGGGTCGAGAAGTGTGTGTGTGTGGAGGGAGTGAGGAATGAGTGTGTGTGTGGAGGGGGCGAGGAGTGTGTGTGTGTGTGGAGGGGGCGAGGAGTGTGTGTGTGTGTGGAGGGGGCAAGGAGTGTGTGTGTGTGTGGAGGGGGCGAGGAATGTCTGTGTGTGTGGAGGGGAGAGGAATGTGTGTATGTGTGGAGGGGGAGAGGTGTGTGTGTATGTGTGTGTGTGGAGGGAGTGAGGAATGTGTGTGTGTGTGGAGGGGGCGAGGAGTGTGTGTGTGCGTGGAGGGGGCGAGGAGTGTGTGTGTGTGGAGGGGGCGAGGAGTGTTTGTATGGGTGTGGAGTGGGCAAGGAGTGTGTGTGTGGAGGGGGCGAGGAGTGTGTGTGTGTGTGTGGAGTGGGCAAGGAGTGTGTGTGTGGAGGGGGTAAGGAGTGTGTGTTTGTGTGTGGGGAGGGGGCAAGGAGTGTGTGTGTGTGTGTGTGGAGGGGGCAAGGAGTGTGTGTGAGTGTGTGTGTGTGTGTGTGGGGGGGATGGGAGGAATGTGTGTGTGTGTGTGGAGGGGGCGAGGAGTGTGTGTGTGTGTGGAGAGGGCGAGGAGTGTGTGTGTTTGTCGAGGGGGCGAGGAGCGTGTGTGTGTGTGGAGGGGGCGAGGAATGTGTGTGTGTGTGGAGGGGGAGAGGAGTGTGTGTATATGTGGAGGGGGAGAGGTGTGTGTGTATGTGTGTGTGTGGAGGGAGTGAGGAGTGTGATGTGTGTGGAGGGGGCGAGAAGTGTGTGTGTGTGTGGAGGGATTGAGGAATGTGTGTGTGTGTGTGTGGAGGGGGCGAGGAGTGTGTGTGTGTGTCGAGGGGGCGAGGAGTGTGTGTGTGTGTGGAGGGGGTGAGGAGTGTGTGTGTGTGTGGAGGGGGCGAGGAGTGTGTGGGTGTGTGGAGGGGGCAAGGAGTTTTTGCGTGTGGGGGGAGAGGGCGAGGAGTGTGTGTGTGATTGTGGTGGAGGCAAGGAGTGTGTGTGTGGAGGGGGTAAGGAGTGTGTGTATGTGTGGGGGGGGCAAGGAGTATTTGTGTGTGTGTGTGTGGAGGGGGCAGGGAGTCTGTGTGTGTGTGGAGGGGTGAGAAGAGTGTGTGTGTGTGCGGAGGGGGCGAGGAGAGTGTGTCTGTGTGTGGATGGTCGAGAAGAGTGTGTGTGTGGAGGGTGCAAGGTGTGTGTGTGTGTGTGTGGAGGCGGCGAGCAGTGTGTGTGTGTGTGGTGGGGGCGAGGAGTGTGTGTGTGTGTGGAGGGGGCGAGGAATGAGTGTGTGTGTGTGGAGGGGGAGAGGAGTTTGTGTATGTGTGTGATGGGGGCGAGGAGTGTGTGTGTGGAGGGGGTAAGGGGTGTGTGTGTGTGTGGGGGGGGCAAGGAGTATTTGTGTGTGTGTGTGTGGAGGGGGCAGGGAGTCTGTGTGTGTGTGGAGGGGCGAGAAGAGTGTGTGTGTGTGTGGAGGGGGCGAGAAGAGTGTGTGTGTGTGTGGAGGGGGCGAGAAGTGTGTGTGTGTGGAGGGTGCAAGGTGTGTGTGTGTGTGTGGAGGCGGCGAGGAGTGTGTGTGTGTGTGGAGGGGCCGAAGAGTGTGTGTGTGTGGAGGGGGCAAGGAGTGTGTGTGTGTGTGAGGAGGGGGCGAGGAGTGTGTGTGTGTGTGGAGGGGGCGAGGAGTGTGTGCGTGTGTGTGTGTGGAAGGGGCAAGGAGTGTGTGTATGTGTGTGGAGAGTGCGAGGAGAGTGTGTGTGTGTGTGGAGGGGTTGAGAAGAGTGTGTGTGTGGAGGGGGCGAGGAGTGTGTTTGTGTGTGGAGGGGACGAGGAGTGTGTGTGTGTGTGGAGGGGGCGAGGAGTGTGTGTGTATGTGGAGGGGGCGAGGAATGTGTGTGTGTGTGGAGGGGGAGAGGAGTGTTTGTATGTGTGTGTGTGTGGAAGGGGAGAGGAGTGTGTGTATGTGTGGAGGGGGAGAGGAGTGTGTGTGTGTGGAGGGGCCAAGGAACGTGTGTGTGTGTGGAGGGGGAGAGGAGTGTGTGTGTTTGTGGAGGGGGCGAGGAGTGTGTGTATGTGTGTGTGTGGAGGGAGCGAGGAGTGTGTGTGTGTGTGGAGGGGGCGAGGAGTGTGTGTGTGTGTGTGGAGGGGGCGAGGAGTGTGTGTGTGTGGAGGGGGCGAGAAGTGTTTGCGTTTGGGGGTGGAGGTGAGGAGTGTGTGTGTGTGTGTGGAGGAGGCAAGGAGTGTGTGTGTGGAGGGGGTAAGGAGTGTATGTGTGTGTGTGGAGGGGGCACGGAGTGTGTGTGTGTGTGGAGGGGGCGAGAAGAGTGTGTGTGTGTGTGGAGGCGGCGAGGAGTGTGTGTGTGTGTGGAGAGGGCAAGGAGTGTGTGTGTGTGTGTAGGGGGAGAGGAGTGTGTTTGTGTGGAGGGGGAGAGGAGTGAGTGTGTGTGGAGGGGGCAAGAAGTGTGTGTATGTGTGGAGGGGGAGAGGAGTGTTTGTATGTGTGTGTGTGGAGGGGTTCGAGAAGTGTGTGTGTTTGTGGAGGGGGCGAGGTGTGTGTGTGTGAGATGAGGGGGCGAGGAGTGTGTGTATGTGTGTTTGTGGAGGGAGCCAGCAGTGTGTGTGTGAGATGAGGGGGCCAGGAATGTGTGTGTGTGTGGAGGGGGCAAGGAGTGTGTGTGTGTGTGAAGGGGGCAAGGAGTGTGTGTGTGTCGAGGGAGTGAGGAGTGTGTGTGTGTGTGGAGGCGGCGAGAAGTGTCTGTGTGTGGAGGGGGCGAGGAGTGTGTGTGTGTGTGGAGGGGGCGAGGAATGTGTGTGTGTGGAGGGGGCAAGGAGTGTGTGTATGTGAGGAGGGGGAGAGGAGTGTGTGTGTTTGTGTGAGCAGGGGGCGAGGAGTGTATGTGTGTGTGGAGGGGGCGAGGAGTGTGTGTGTCTGTGGAGGGGGCGAGGAGTGTGTGTGTGTGTGTGAGGAGGGGGCGAGGAGTGTGTGTGTGTGTGTGTGGAGTGGGCATGGAGTGTGTGTGTGTGTGTGGAGGGGGCAAGGAGTGTGTCTGTGTGTGAAGGGGTTAAGGAGTGTGTGTTTGTGTGTGTGGAGGGGGCAAGGAGTGTGTGTGTGTGTGTGTGTGTGTGTGTGTGTGTGTGTGTGTGTGGTGAGGGCGAGGAGTGTGTGTGTGTCTGTGTGGGGGGGGATGGGAGGAATGTGTGTGTGTGTGTGGAGGGGGCGAGGAGTGTGTGTGTGTGTGGAGGGGGTGAGGAGTGTGTGTGTGTGGTGAGGGGGGCGAGGAGTGTGTGTGTGTGTGTGGAGTGGGCAAGGAGTGTGTGTGTGGAGGGGGTAAGGAGTGTGTGTTTGTGTGTGTGGAGGGGGCAAGGAGTATGAGTGTGTGTGTGGTGAGGGCGAGCAGTGTGTGTGTGTGTGTCTGGGGGGGGATGGTAGGAATGTGTGTGTGCGTGTGTGGAGGGGGCGAGGAGTGTGTGTGTGTGTGGAGGGGGCAAGGAGTGTGTGTGTGTGTCGAGGGGGCGAGGAGTGTTTGTATGTGTGTGGAGTGGGCAAGGAGTGTGTGTGTGGAGGGGGCGAGGAGTGTGTGTGTGTGTGTGGAGTGGGCAAGGAGTGTATGTGTGGAGGGGGTAAGGAGTGTGTGTTTGTGTGTGGGGAGGGGGCAAGGAGTGTGTGTGTGTGTGTGTGTGTGTGTGTGGGGGGGATGGGAGGAATGTGTGTGTGTGTGTGGAGGGGGCGAGGAGTGTGTGTGTGTGTGGAGGGGGCGAGGAGTGTGTGTGTGTTTGTGGAGGGGGCGAGGTGTGTGTGTGTGTGTGGAGGGGGCGAGATGTGTGTGTGTGTTTGTGGAGGGGCGAGGAGTGTGTGTGTGTGTGAAGGGGGCGAGGAATGTGTGTGTGTGTGGAGGGGGAGAGGCGTGTGTGTATATGTGGAGGGGGCGAGGAATGTGTGTGTGTGTGGAGGGGGAGAGGTGTTTGTGTATGTGTGTGTGTGGAGGGAGTGAGGGGTGTGAGTGTGTGTGGAGGGGGCGAGAAGTGTGTGTGTGTGTGGAGAGAGTGAGGAATGAGTGTTTGTGTGTGGAGGGGGTGAGGAGTGTGTGTGTGTGTGGAGGGGGCGAGGAGTGTGTGTGTGTGTGTGGAGGGGGCGAGGAGTGTGTGTGTGTGTGGAGGGGGAGAGGAGTGTGTGTGTGTGGAGGGGGCGAGGCGTGTGTGTGTGAGTGTGGAGGAGGCAAGGAGTGTGTGTGTGGAGGGTGTAAGGAGTGTGTGTGTGGGTGGGGGGGGCAAGGAGTATTTGTGTGTGTGTGTGTATGGAGGGGGCAGGGAGTGTGTGTGTGTGTGGAGGGGCGAGAAGAGTGTGTGTGTGTGTGGAGGGGGCAAGGAGTGTATGTGTGTGTGGAGCGGGCAAGAAATGTGTGTGTGTGTGGAGGGGAGAGGAGTGTGTGTATGTGTGGAGGGGGAGAGGTGTGTGTGTATGTGTGTGTGTGGAGTGAGTGAGGAATGTGTGTGTGTGTGGAGGGGGCGAGGAGTGTGTGTGTGCGTGGAGGGGGCGAGGAGTGTGTGTGTGTGGAGGGGGCGAGGAGTGTTTGTATGGGTGTGGAGTGGGCAAGGAGTGTGTGTGTGGAGGGGGCGAGGAGTGTGTGTGTGTGTGTGGAGTGGGCAAGGAGTGTGTGTGTGGAGGGGGTAAGGAGTGTGTGTTTGTGTGTGGGGAGGGGGCAAGGAGTGTGTGTGTGTGTGTGTGTGTGTGTGTGGTGGGGGCGAGGAGTGTGTGTGTGTGTGTGTGTGGGGGGGATGGGAGGAATGTGTGTGTGTGTGTGGAGGGGGCGAGGAGTGTGTGTGTGTGTGGAGGGGGTGAGGAGTGTGTGTGTGTGGGGAGGGGGCGAGGAGTGTGTGTGTGTGTGTGTGGAGTGGGCAAGGAGTGTGTGTGTGGAGGGGGTAAGGAGTGTGTGTTTGTGTGTGTGGAGGGGGCAAGGAGTATGAGTGTGTGTGTGGTGAGGGCGAGCAGTGTGTGTGTGTGTGTGGGTGGGGATGGTAGGAATGTGTGTGTGTGTGTGTGTGTGGAGGGGGCGAGGAGTGTGTGTGTGTGTGAGGAGGGGGCGAGGAGTGTGTGTGTGTGTGGAGGGGGCGAGGAGTGTGTGCGTGTGTGTGTGTGGAAGGGGCAAGGAGTGTGTGTATGTGTGTGGAGAGTGCGAGGAGTGTGTGTGTGTGTGTGGAGGGGTTGAGAAGAGTGTGTGTGTGGAGGGGGCGAGGAGTGTGTGTGTGTGTGGAGGGGACGAGGAGTGTGTGTGTGTGTGGAGGGGGCGAGGAGTGTGTGTGTATGTGGAGGGGGCGAGGAATGTGTGTGTGTGTGGAGGGGGAGAGGAGTGTTTGTATGTGTGTGTGTGTGGAAGGGGAGAGGAGTGTGTGTATGTGTGGAGGGGGAGAGGAGTGTGTGTGTGTGGAGGGGCCAAGGAACGTGTGTGTGTGTGGAGGGGGAGAGGAGTGTGTGTGTTTGTGGAGGGGGCGAGGAGTGTGTGTATGTGTGTGTGTGGAGGGAGCGAGGAGTGTGTGTGTGTGTGGAGGGGGCGAGGAGTGTGTGTGTGTGTGTGGAGGGGGCGAGGAGTGTGTGTGTGTGGAGGGGGCGAGAAGTGTTTGCGTTTGGGGGTGGAGGTGAGGAGTGTGTGTGTGTGTGTGGAGGAGGCAAGGAGTGTGTGTGTGGAGGGGGTAAGGAGTGTATGTGTGTGTGTGGAGGGGGCACGGAGTGTGTGTGTGTGTGAAGGGGGCAAGGAGTGTGTGTGTGTCGAGGGAGTGAGGAGTGTGTGTGTGTGTGGAGGCGGCGAGAAGTGTCTGTGTGTGGAGGGGGCGAGAAGAGTGTGTGTGTGTGTGGAGGCGGCGAGGAGTGTGTGTGTGTGTGGAGAGGGCAAGGAGTGTGTGTGTGTGTGTAGGGGGAGAGGAGTGTGTTTGTGTGGAGGGGGAGAGGAGTGAGTGTGTGTGGAGGGGGCAAGGAGTGTGTGTATGTGTGGAGGGGGAGAGGAGTGTTTGTATGTGTGTGTGTGGAGGGGTTCGAGAAGTGTGTGTGTTTGTGGAGGGGGCGAGGTGTGTGTGTGTGAGATGAGGGGGCGAGGAGTGTGTGTATGTGTGTTTGTGGAGGGAGCCAGCAGTGTGTGTGTGAGATGAGGGGGCCAGGAATGTGTGTGTGTGTGGAGGGTGCAAGGAGTGTGTGTGTGTGTGAAGGGGGCAAGGAGTGTGTGTGTGTCGAGGGAGTGAGGAGTGTGTGTGTGTGTGGAGGCGGCGAGAAGTGTCTGTGTGTGGAGGGGGCGAGGAGTGTGTATGTGTGTGGAGGGGGCGAGGAATGTGTGTGTGTGGAGGGGGCAAGGAGTGTGTGTATGTGAGGAGGGGGAGAGGAGTGTGTGTGTTTGTGTGAGCAGGGGGCGAGTAGTGTATGTGTGTGTGGAGGGGGCGAGGAGTGTGTGTGTCTGTGGAGGGGGCGAGGAGTGTGTGTGTGTGTGTGAGGAGGGGGCGAGGAGTGTGTGTGTGTGTGTGTGGAGTGGGCATGGAGTGTGTGTGTGTGTGTGGAGGGGGCAAGGAGTGTGTGTGTGTGTGAAGGGGTTAAGGAGTGTGTGTTTGTGTGTGTGGAGGGGGCAAGGAGTGTGTGTGTGTGTGTGTGTGTGTGTGTGTGTGTGTGGTGAGGGCGAGGAGTGTGTGTGTGTCTGTGTGGGGGGGGATGGGAGGAATGTGTGTGTGTGTGTGGAGGGGGCGTGGAGTGTGTGTGTGTGTGGAGGGGGTGAGGAGTGTGTGTGTGTGGTGAGGGGGGCGAGGAGTGTGTGTGTGTGTGTGGAGTGGGCAAGGAGTGCGTGTGTGGAGGGGGTAAGGAGTGTGTGTTTGTGTGTGTGGAGGGGGCAAGGAGTATGAGTGTGTGTGTGGTGAGGGCGAGCAGTGTGTGTGTGTGTGTGTGGGGGGGGATGGTAGGAATGTGTGTGTGCGTGTGTGGAGGGGGCGAGGAGTGTGTGTGTGTGTGGAGGGGGCAAGGAGTGTGTGTGTGTGTGGAGGGGGCGAGGAGTGTTTGTATGTGTGTGGAGTGGGCAAGGAGTGTGTGTGTGGAGGGGGCGAGGAGTGTGTGTGTGTGTGTGGAGTGGGCAAGGAGTGTATGTGTGGAGGGGGTAAGGAGTGTGTGTTTGTGTGTGGGGAGGGGGCAAGGAGTGTGTGTGTGTGTGTGTGTGTGTGTGTGGGGGGGATGGGAGGAATGTGTGTGTGTGTGTGGAGGGGGCGAGGAGTGTGTGTGTGTGTGGAGGGGGCGAGGAGTGTGTGTGTGTTTGTGGAGGGGGCGAGGTGTGTGTGTGTGTGTGGAGGGGGCGAGATGTGTGTGTGTGTTTGTGGAGGGGCGAGGAGTGTGTGTGTGTGTGAAGGGGGCGAGGAATGTGTGTGTGTGTGGAGGGGGAGAGGCGTGTGTGTGTGTGGAGAGAGTGAGGAATGAGTGTTTGTGTGTGGAGGGGGTGAGGAGTGTGTGTGTGTGTGGAGGGGGCGAGGAGTGTGTGTGTGTGTGTGGAGGGGGCGAGGAGTGTGTGTGTGTGTGGAGGGGGAGAGGAGTGTGTGTGTGTGGAGGGGGCGAGGCGTGTGTGTGTGAGTGTGGAGGAGGCAAGGAGTGTGTGTGTGGAGGGTGTAAGGAGTGTGTGTGTGGGTGGGGGGGGCAAGGAGTATTTGTGTGTGTGTGTGTATGGAGGGGGCAGGGAGTGTGTGTGTGTGTGGAGGGGCGAGAAGAGTGTGTGTGTGTGTGGAGGGGGCAAGGAGTGTATGTGTGTGTGGAGCGGGCGAGAAATGTGTGTGTGTGTGGAGGGGAGAGGAGTGTGTGTATGTGTGGAGGGGGAGAGGTGTGTGTGTATGTGTGTGTGTGGAGTGAGTGAGGAATGTGTGTGTGTGTGGAGGGGGCGAGGAGTGTGTGTGTGCGTGGAGGGGGCGAGGAGTGTGTGTGTGTGGAGGGGGCGAGGAGTGTTTGTATGGGTGTGGAGTGGGCAAGGAGTGTGTGTGTGGAGGGGGCGAGGAGTGTGTGTGTGTGTGTGGAGTGGGCAAGGAGTGTGTGTGTGGAGGGGGTAAGGAGTGTGTGTTTGTGTGTGGGGAGGGGGCAAGGAGTGTGTGTGTGTGTGTGTGTGTGTGTGTGTGTGTGTGTGTGTGGTGGGGGCGAGGAGTGTGTGTGTGTGTGTGTGTGGGGGGGATGGGAGGAATGTGTGTGTGTGTGTGGAGGGGGCGAGGAGTGTGTGTGTGTGTGGAGGGGGTGAGGAGTGTGTGTGTGTGGGGAGGGGGCGAGGAGTGTGTGTGTGTGTGTGTGGAGTGGGCAAGGAGTGTGTGTGTGGAGGGGGTAAGGAGTGTCTGTTTGTGTGTGTGGAGGGGGCAAGGAGTATGAGTGTGTGTGTGGTGAGGGCGAGCAGTGTGTGTGTGTGTGTGGGTGGGGATGGTAGGAATGTGTGTGTGTGTGTGTGTGTGGAGGGGGCGAGGAGTGTGTGTGTGTGTGGAGGGGGCGAGGAGTGTGTGTGTGTTTATGGAGGGGGTGAGGAGTGTGTGTGTGTGTGGAGGGGGCGAGGAATGTGTGTGTGTTTGGAGGGGGAGAGGAGTGTGTGTATGAGTGGAGGGGGAGAGGTGTGTGTGTATGTGTGTGTGTGGAGGGAGTGAGGAATGTGTGTGTGTGTGTGTGGAGGGGGCGAGGAGTGTGTGTGTGTGTGGAGGGGGCGAGGAGTGTGTGTGTGTGTGGAGGGGGCGAGGAGTGTTTGTATGTGTGTGGAGTGGGCAAGGAGTGTGTGTGTGGAGGGGGCGAGGAGTGTGTGTGTGTGTGTGGAGTGGGCAAGGAGTGTATGTGTGGAGGGGGGTAAGGAGTGTGTGTTTGTGTGTGGGGAGGGGGCAAGGAGTGTGTGTGTGTGTGGGGGGGATGGGAGGAATGTGTGTGTGTGTGTGGAGGGGGCGAGGAGTGTGTGTGTGTGTGGAGGGGGCGAAGAGTGTGTGTGTGTTTGTGGAGGGGGCGAGGAGTGTGTGTGTGTGTGGAGGGGGCGATGAGTGCGTGTGTGTTTGTGGAGGGGGCGAGGAATGTGTGTGTGTGTGGAGGGGGAGAGGCTGTGTGTATGTGTGGAGGGGGAGAGGAATGTGTGTGTGTGAGGAGGGGGAGAGGTGTGTGTGTATGTGTGTGTGTGGAGGGAGTGAGGAGTGTGAGTGTGTGTGGAGGGGGCGAGAAGTGTGTGTGTGTGGAGGGAGTGAGGAATGAGTGTGTGTGTGGAGGGGGGCGAGGAGTGTGTGTGTGTGTGGAGGGGGCGAGGAGTGTGTGTGTGTGTGGAGGGGGCAAGGAGTGTGTGTGTGTGTGGAGGGGGCGAGGAATGTCTGTGTGTGTGGAGGGGAGAGGAATGTGTGTATGTGTGGAGGGGGAGAGGTGTGTGTGTATGTGTGTGTGTGGAGGGAGTGAGGAATGTGTGTGTGTGTGGAGGGGGTGAGGAGTGTGTGTGTGCGTGGAGGGGGCGAGGAGTGTGTGTGTGTGGAGGGGGCGAGGAGTGTTTGTATGGGTGTGGAGTGGGCAAGGAGTGTGTGTGTGGAGGGGGCGAGGAGTGTGTGTGTGTGTGTGGAGTGAGCAAGGAGTGTGTGTGTGGAGGGGGTAAGGAGTGTGTGTTTGTGTGTGGGGAGGGGGCAAGGAGTGTGTGTGTGTGTGTGTGGAGGGGGCAAGGAGTGTGTGTGAGTGTGTGTGTGTGTGTGTGGGGGGGATGGGAGGAATGTGTGTGTGTGTGTGGAGGGGGCGAGGAGTGTGTGTGTGTGTGGAGAGGGCGAGGAGTGTGTGTGTTTGTCGAGGGGGCTAGGAGCGTGTGTGTGTGTGGAGGGGGCGAGGAATGTGTGTGTGTGTGGAGGGGGAGAGGAGTGTGTGTATATGTGGAGGGGGAGAGGTGTGTGTGTATGTGTGTGTGTGGAGGGAGTGAGGAGTGTGATGTGTGTGGAGGGGGCGAGAAGTGTGTGTGTGTGTGGAGGGAGTGAGGAATGTGTGTGTGTGTGTGTGGAGGGGGCGAGGAGTGTGTGTGTGTGTCGAGGGGGCGAGGAGTGTGTGTGTGTGTGGAGGGGGCGAGGAGTGTGTGTGTGTGTGGAGGGGGCGAGGAGTGTGTGGGTGTGTGGAGGGGGCAAGGAGTTTTTGCGTGTGGGGGGAGAGGGCGAGGAGTGTGTGTGTGATTGTGGAGGAGGCAAGGAGTGTGTGTGTGGAGGGGGTAAGGAGTGTGTGTGTGTGTGGGGGGGGCAAGGAGTATTTGTGTGTGTGTGTGTGGAGGGGGCAGGGAGTCTGTGTGTGTGTGGAGGGGTGAGAAGAGTGTGTGTGTGTGTGGAGGGGGCGAGGAGAGTGTGTCTGTGTGTGGATGGTCGAGAAGAGTGTGTGTGTGGAGGGTGCAAGGTGTGTGTGTGTGTGTGTGTGGAGGCGGCGAGCAGTGTGTGTGTGTGTGTGGTGGGGGCGAGGAGTGTGTGTGTGTGTGGAGGGGGCGAGGAATGAGTGTGTGTGTGTGGAGGGGGAGAGGAGTTTGTGTATGTGTGTGATGGGGGCGAGGAGTGTGTGTGTGGAGGGGGTAAGGGGTGTGTGTGTGTGTGGGGGGGGGCAAGGAGTATTTGTGTGTGTGTGTGTGTGGAGGGGCAGGGAGTCTGTGTGTGTGTGGAGGGGCGAGAAGAGTGTGTGTGTGTGTGGAGGGGGCGAGAAGAGTGTGTGTGTGTGTGGAGGGGGCGAGAAGTGTGTGTGTGTGGAGGGTGCAAGGTGTGTGTGTGTGTGTGGAGGCGGCGAGGAGTGTGTGTGTGTGTGGTGGGGGCGAAGAGTGTGTGTGTGTGCATGGAGGTGGCGAGGAGTGTGTGTGTGTGGAGGGGCCGAGGAGTGAGTGTGTGTGGAGGGGGCAAGGAGTGTGTGTGTGTGTGAGGAGGGGGCGAGGAGTGTGTGTGTGTGTGGAGGGGGCGAGGAGTGTGTGCGTGTGTGTGTGTGGAAGGGGCAAGGAGTGTGTGTATGTGTGTGGAGAGTGCGAGGAGTGTGTGTGTGTGTGTGGAGGGGTTGAGAAGAGTGTGTGTGTGGAGGGGGCGAGGAGTGTGTGTGTGTGTGGAGGGGACGAGGAGTGTGTGTGTGTGTGGAGGGGGCGAGGCGTGTGTGTGTATGTGGAGGGGGGCGAGGAATGTGTGTGTGTGTGGAGGGGGAGAGGAGTGTTTGTATGTGTGTGTGTGTGGAAGGGGAGAGGAGTGTGTGTATGTGTGGAGGGGGAGAGGAGTGTGTGTGTTTGTGCAGGGGGCGAGGAGTGTGTGTATGTGTGTGTGTGGAGGGAGCGAGGAGTGTGTGTGTGTGTGTGGAGGGGGCGAGGAGTGTGTGTGTGTGGAGGGGGCGAGAAGTGTTTGCGTTTGGGGGTGGAGGTGAGGAGTGTGTGTGTGTGTGTGGAGGAGGCAAGGAGTGTGTGTGTGGAGGGGGTAAGGAGTGTGTGTGTGTGTGTGTATGGAGGGGGCAAGGAGTGTGTGTGTGTGTGGAGGGGGCGAAAAGAGTGTGTGTGTGTGTGGAGGCGGCGAGGAGTGTGTGTGTGTGTGGAGAGGGCAAGGAGTGTGTGTGTGTGTGTGTAGGGGGAGAGGAGTGTGTTTGTGTGGAGGGGGTGTGGAGTGAGTGTGTGTGGAGGGGGCAAGGAGTGTGTGTATGTGTGGAGGGGGAGAGGAGTGTTTGTATGTGTGTGTGTGGAGGGGTTCGAGAAGTGTGTGTGTTTGTGGAGGGGGCGAGGAGTGTGTGTGTGAGATGAGGGGGCGAGGAGTGTGTGTATGTGTGTTTGTGGAGGGAGCGAGCAGTGTGTGTGTGTGATGAGGGGGCCAGGAGTGTGTGTGTGTGTGGAGGGGGTAAGGGGTGTGTGTGTGTGTGGGGGGGGCAAGGAGTATTTGTGTGTGTGTGTGTGGAGGGGGCAGGGAGTCTGTGTGTGTGTGGAGGGGCGAGAAGAGTGTGTGTGTGTGTGGAGGGGGCGAGAAGAGTGTGTGTGTGTGTGGAGGGGGCGAGAAGTGTGTGTGTGTGGAGGGTGCAAGGTGTGTGTGTGTGTGTGGAGGCGGCGAGGAGTGTGTGTGTGTGTGGTGGGGGCGAAGAGTGTGTGTGTGTGCATGGAGGTGGCGAGGAGTGTGTGTGTGTGGAGGGGCCGAGGAGTGAGTGTGTGTGGAGGGGGCAAGGAGTGTGTGTGTGTGTGAGGAGGGGGCGAGGAGTGTGTGTGTGTGTGGAGGGGGCGAGGAGTGTGTGCGTGTGTGTGTGTGGAAGGGGCAAGGCGTGTGTGTATGTGTGTGGAGAGTGCGAGGAGTGTGTGTGTGTGTGTGGAGGGGTTGAGAAGAGTGTGTGTGTGGAGGGGGCGAGGAGTGTGTGTGTGTGTGGAGGGGACGAGGAGTGTGTGTGTGTGTGGAGGGGGCGAGGCGTGTGTGTGTATGTGGAGGGGGCGAGGAATGTGTGTGTGTGTGGAGGGGGAGAGGAGTGTTTGTATGTGTGTGTGTGTGGAAGGGGAGAGGAGTGTGTGTATGTGTGGAGGGGGAGAGGAGTGTGTGTGTTTGTGCAGGGGGCGAGGAGTGTGTGTATGTGTGTGTGTGGAGGGAGCGAGGAGTGTGTGTGTGTGTGTGGAGGGGGCGAGGAGTGTGTGTGTGTGTGGAGGGGGCGAGGAGTGTGTGTGTGTGGAGGGGGCGAGAAGTGTTTGCGTTTGGGGGTGGAGGTGAGGAGTGTGTGTGTGTGTGTGGAGGAGGCAAGGAGTGTGTGTGTGGAGGGGGTAAGGAGTGTGTGTGTGTGTGTGTATGGAGGGGGCAAGGAGTGTGTGTGTGTGTGGAGGGGGCGAAAAGAGTGTGTGTGTGTGTGGAGGCGGCGAGGAGTGTGTGTGTGTGTGGAGAGGGCAAGGAGTGTGTGTGTGTGTGTGTAGGGGGAGAGGAGTGTGTTTGTGTGGAGGGGGTGTGGAGTGAGTGTGTGTGGAGGGGGCAAGGAGTGTGTGTATGTGTGGAGGGGGAGAGGAGTGTTTGTATGTGTGTGTGTGGAGGGGTTCGAGAAGTGTGTGTGTTTGTGGAGGGGGCGAGGAGTGTGTGTGTGAGATGAGGGGGCGAGGAGTGTGTGTATGTGTGTTTGTGGAGGGAGCGAGCAGTGTGTGTGTGTGATGAGGGGGCCAGGAGTGTGTGTGTGTGTGGAGGGGGCAAGGAGTGTGTGTGTGTGTGAAGGGGGCGAGGAGTGTGTGTGTGTCGAGGGAGTGAGGAGTGTGTCTGTGTGTGGAGGCGGCGAGAAGTGTCTGTGTGTGGAGGGGGCGAGGAGTGTGTGTGTGTGTGGAGGGGGCGAGGAATGTGTGTGTGTGGAGGGGGAGAGGAGTGTGTGTATGTGTGGAGGGGGAGAGGAGTGTGTGTGTTTGTGTGAGCAGGGGGCGAGGAGTGTGTGTGTGTGTGGAGGGGGCGAGGAGTGTGTGTGTCTGTGGAGGGGGCGAGGAGTGTGTGTGTGTGTGTGAGGAGGGGGCGAGGAGTGTGTGTGTGTGTGTGTGTGTGTGGAGTGGGCAAGGAGTGTGTGTGTGTGTGTGGAGGGGGCAAGGAGTGTGTGTGTGTGTGGGGGGGATGGGAGGAATGTGTGTGTGTGTGTGGAGGGGGCGAGGAGTGTGTGTGTGTGTGGAGGGGGCGAGGAGTGTGTGTGTGTTTGTGGAGGGGGCGAGGAGTGTGTGTGTGTGTGGAGGGGGCGATGAGTGCGTGTGTGTTTGTGGAGGGGGCGAGGAATGTGTGTGTGTGTGGAGGGGGAGAGGCTGTGTGTATGTGTGGAGGGGGAGAGGAATGTGTGTGTGTGAGGAGGGGGAGAGGTGTGTGTGTATGTGTGTGTGTGGAGGGAGTGAGGAGTGTGAGTGTGTGTGGAGGGGGCGAGAAGTGTGTGTGTGTGGAGGGAGTGAGGAATGAGTGTGTGTGTGGAGGGGGCGAGGAGTGTGTGTGTGTGTGGAGGGGGCGAGGAGTGTGTGTGTGTGTGGAGGGGGCAAGGAGTGTGTGTGTGTGTGGAGGGGGCGAGGAATGTCTGTGTGTGTGGAGGGGAGAGGAATGTGTGTATGTGTGGAGGGGGAGAGGTGTGTGTGTATGTGTGTGTGTGGAGGGAGTGAGGAATGTGTGTGTGTGTGGAGGGGGTGAGGAGTGTGTGTGTGCGTGGAGGGGGCGAGGAGTGTGTGTGTGTGGAGGGGGCGAGGAGTGTTTGTATGGGTGTGGAGTGGGCAAGGAGTGTATGTGTGGAGGGGGCGAGGAGTGTGTGTGTGTGTGTGGAGTGGGCAAGGAGTGTGTGTGTGGAGGGGGTAAGGAGTTTGTGTTTGTGTGTGGGGAGGGGGCAAGGAGTGTGTGTGTGTGTGTGTGGAGGGGGCAAGGATTGTGTGTGAGTGTGTGTGTGTGTGTGTGGGGGGGATGGGAGGAATGTGTGTGTGTGTGTGGAGGGGGCGAGGAGTGTGTGTGTGTGTGGAGAGGGCGAGGAGTGTGTGTGTTAGTCGAGGGGGCTAGGAGCGTGTGTGTGTGTGGAGGGAGCGAGGAATGTGTGTGTGTGTGGAGGGGGAGAGGAGTGTGTGTATATGTGGAGGGGGAGAGGTGTGTGTGTATGTGTGTGTGTGGAGGGAGTGAGGAGTGTGATGTGTGTGGAGGGGGCGAGAAGTGTGTGTGTGTGTGGAGGGAGTGAGGAATGTGTGTGTGTGTGTGTGGAGGGGGCGAGGAGTGTGTGTGTGTGTCGAGGGGGGCGAGGAGTGTGTGTGTGTGTGGAGGGGGCGAGGAGTGTGTGTGTGTGTGGAGGGGGCGAGGAGTGTGTGGGTGTGTGGAGGGGGCAAGGAGTTTTTGCGTGTGGGGGGAGAGGGCGAGGAGTGTGTGTGTGATTGTGGAGGAGGCAAGGAGTGTGTGTGTGGAGGGGGTAAGGAGTGTGTGTGTGTGTGGGGGGGGCAAGGAGTATTTGTGTGTGTGTGTGTGGAGGGGGCAGGGAGTCTGTGTGTGTGTGGAGGGGTGAGAAGAGTGTGTGTGTGTGTGGAGGGGGCGAGGAGAGTGTGTCTGTGTGTGGATGGTCGAGAAGAGTGTGTGTGTGGAGGGTGCAAGGTGTGTGTGTGTGTGTGTGTGGAGGCGTCGAGCAGTGTGTGTGTGTGTGGTGGGGGCGAGGAGTGTGTGTGTGTGTGGAGGGGGCGAGGAATGAGTGTGTGTGTGTGGAGGGGGAGAGGAGTTTGTGTATGTGTGTGATGGGGGCGAGGAGTGTGTGTGTGGAGGGGGTAAGGGGTGTGTGTGTGTGTGGGGGGGGGGCAAGGAGTATTTGTGTGTGTGTGTGTGGAGGGGGCAGGGAGTCTGTGTGTGTGTGGAGGGGCGAGAAGAGTGTGTGTGTGTGTGGAGGGGGCGAGAAGAGTGTGTGTGTGTGTGGAGGGGGCGAGAAGTGTGTGTGTGTGGAGGGTGCAAGGTGTGTGTGTGTGTGTGGAGGCGGCGAGGAGTGTGTGTGTGTGTGGTGGGGGCGAAGAGTGTGTGTGTGTGCATGGAGGTGGCGAGGAGTGTGTGTGTGTGGAGGGGCCGAGGAGTGAGTGTGTGTGGAGGGGGCAAGGAGTGTGTGTGTGTGTGAGGAGGGGGCGAGGAGTGTGTGTGTGTGTGGAGGGGGCGAGGAGTGTGTGCGTGTGTGTGTGTGGAAGGGGCAAGGAGTGTGTGTATGTGTGTGGAGAGTGCGAGGAGTGTGTGTGTGTGTGTGGAGGGGTTGAGAAGAGTGTGTGTGTGGAGGGGGCGAGGAGTGTGTGTGTGTGTGGAGGGGACGAGGAGTGTGTGTGTGTGTGGAGGGGGCGAGGAGTGTGTGTGTATGTGGAGGGGGCGAGGAATGTGTGTGTGTGTGGAGGGGGAGAGGAGTGTTTGTATGTGTGTGTGTGTGGAAGGGGAGAGGAGTGTGTGTATGTGTGGAGGGGGAGAGGAGTGTGTGTGTTTGTGCAGGGGGCGAGGAGTGTGTGTATGTGTGTGTGTGGAGGGAGCGAGGAGTGTGTGTGTGTGTGTGGAGGGGGCGAGGAGTGTGTGTGTGTGTGGAGGGGGCGAGGAGTGTGTGTGTGTGGAGGGGGCGAGAAGTGTTTGCGTTTGGGGGTGGAGGTGAGGAGTGTGTGTGTGTGTGTGGAGGAGGCAAGGAGTGTGTGTGTGGAGGGGGTAAGGAGTGTGTGTGTGTGTGTGTATGGAGGGGGCAAGGAGTGTGTGTGTGTGTGGAGGGGGCGAAAAGAGTGTGTGTGTGTGTGGAGGCGGCGAGGAGTGTGTGTGTGTGTGGAGAGGGCAAGGAGTGTGTGTGTGTGTGTGTAGGGGGAGAGGAGTGTGTTTGTGTGGAGGGGGTGTGGAGTGAGTGTGTGTGGAGGGGGCAAGGAGTGTGTGTATGTGTGGAGGGGGATAGGAGTGTTTGTATGTGTGTGTGTGGAGGGGTTCGAGAAGTGTGTGTGTTTGTGGAGGGGGCGAGGTGTGTGTGTGTGAGATGAGGGGGCGAGGAGTGTGTGTATGTGTGTTTGTGGAGGGAGCGAGCAGTGTGTGTGTGTGATGAGGGGGCCAGGAGTGTGTGTGTGTGTGGAGGGGGCAAGGAGTGTGTGTGTGTGTGAAGGGGGCGAGGAGTGTGTGTGTGTCGAGGGAGTGAGGAGTGTGTGTGTGTGTGGAGGCGGCGAGAAGTGCCTGTGTGTGGAGGGGGCGAGGAGTGTGTGTGTGTGTGGAGGGGGCGAGGAATGTGTGTGTGTGGAGGGGGAGAGGAGTGTGTGTATGTGTGGAGGGGGAGAGGAGTGTGTGTGTTTGTGTGAGCAGGAGGCGAGGAGTGTGTGTGTGTGTGGAGGGGGCGAGGAGTGTGTGTGTCTGTGGAGGGGGCGAGGAGTGTGTGTGTGTGTGTGAGGAGGGGGCGAGGAGTGTGTGTGTGTGTGTGTGTGGAGTGGGCAAGGAGTGTATGTGTGTGTGTGTGGAGGGGGCAAGGAGTGTGTGTGTGTGTGGGGGGGATGGGAGGAATGTGTGTGTGTGTGTGGAGGGGGCGAGGAGTGTGTGTGTGTGTGGAGGGGGCGAGGAGTGTGTGTGTGTTTGTGGAGGGGGCGAGGAGTGTGTGTGTGTGTGGAGGGGGCGATGAGTGCGTGTGTGTTTGTGGAGGGGGCGAGGAATGTGTGTGTGTGTGGAGGGGGAGAGGCTGTGTGTATGTGTGGAGGGGGAGAGGAATGTGTGTGTGTGAGGAGGGGGAGAGGTGTGTGTGTATGTGTGTGTGTGGAGGGAGTGAGGAGTGTGAGTGTGTGTGGAGGGGGCGAGAAGTGTGTGTGTGTGGAGGGAGTGAGGAATGAGTGTGTGTGTGGAGGGGGCGAGGAGTGTGTGTGTGTGTGGAGGGGGCGAGGAGTGTGTGTGTGTGTGGAGGGGGCAAGGAGTGTGTGTGTGTGTGGAGGGGGCGAGGAATGTCTGTGTGTGTGGAGGGGAGAGGAATGTGTGTATGTGTGGAGGGGGAGAGGTGTGTGTGTATGTGTGTGTGTGGAGGGAGTGAGGAATGTGTGTGTGTGTGGAGGGGGTGAGGAGTGTGTGTGTGCGTGGAGGGGGCGAGGAGTGTGTGTGTGTGGAGGGGGCGAGGAGTGTTTGTATGGGTGTGGAGTGGGCAAGGAGTGTATGTGTGGAGGGGGCGAGGAGTGTGTGTGTGTGTGTGGAGTGGGCAAGGAGTGTGTGTGTGGAGGGGGTAAGGAGTGTGTGTTTGTGTGTGGGGAGGGGGCAAGGAGTGTGTGTGTGTGTGTGTGGAGGGGGCAAGGATTGTGTGTGAGTGTGTGTGTGTGTGTGTGGGGGGGATGGGAGGAATGTGTGTGTGTGTGTGGAGGGGGCGAGCAGTGTGTGTGTGTGTGGAGAGGGCGAGGAGTGTGTGTGTTTGTCGAGGGGGCTAGGAGCGTGTGTGTGTGTGGAGGGGGCGAGGAATGTGTGTGTGTGTGGAGGGGGAGAGGAGTGTGTGTATATGTGGAGGGGGAGAGGTGTGTGTGTATGTGTGTGTGTGGAGGGAGTGAGGAGTGTGATGTGTGTGGAGGGGGCGAGAAGTGTGTGTGTGTGTGGAGGGAGTGAGGAATGTGTGTGTGTGTGTGTGGAGGGGGCGAGGAGTGTGTGTGTGTGTCGAGGGGGCGAGGAGTGTGTGTGTGTGTGGAGGGGGCGAGGAGTGTGTGTGTGTGTGGAGGGGGCGAGGAGTGTGTGGGTGTGTGGAGGGGGCAAGGAGTTTTTGCGTGTGGGGGGAGAGGGCGAGGAGTGTGTGTGTGATTGTGGAGGAGGCAAGGAGTGTGTGTCTGGAGGGGGTAAGGAGAGTGTGTGTGTGTGTGGGGGGGGCAAGGAGTATTTGTGTGTGTGTGTGTGGAGGGGGCAGGGAGTCTGTGTGTGTGTGGAGGGGTGAGAAGAGTGTGTGTGTGTGTGGAGGGGGCGAGGAGAGTGTGTCTGTGTGTGGATGGTCGAGAAGAGTGTGTGTGTGGAGGGTGCAAGGTGTGTGTGTGTGTGTGTGGAGGCGGCGAGCAGTGTGTGTGTGTGTGGTGGGGGCGAGGAGTGTGTGTGTGTGTGGAGGGGGCGAGGAATGAGTGTGTGTGTGTGGAGGGGGAGAGGAGTTTGTGTATGTGTGTGATGGGGGCGAGGAGTGTGTGTGTGGAGGGGGTAAGGGGTGTGTGTGTGTGTGGGGGGGGCAAGGAGTATTTGTGTGTGTGTGTGTGGAGGGGGCAGGGAGTCTGTGTGTGTGTGGAGGGGCGAGAAGAGTGTGTGTGTGTGTGGAGGGGGCGAGAAGAGTGTGTGTGTGTGTGGAGGGGGCGAGAAGTGTGTGTGTGTGGAGGGTGCAAGGTGTGTGTGTGTGTGTGGAGGCGGCGAGGAGTGTGTGTGTGTGTCGTGGGGGCGAAGAGTGTGTGTGTGTGCATGGAGGTGGCGAGGAGTGTGTGTGTGTGGAGGGGCCGAGGAGTGAGTGTGTGTGGAGGGGGCAAGGAGTGTGTGTGTGTGTGAGGAGGGGGCGAGGAGTGTGTGTGTGTGTGGAGGGGGCGAGGAGTGTGTGCGTGTGTGTGTGTGGAAGGGGCAAGGAGTGTGTGTATGTGTGTGGAGAGTGCGAGGAGTGTGTGTGTGTGTGTGGAGGGGTTGAGAAGAGTGTGTGTGTGGAGGGGGCGAGGAGTGTGTGTGTGTGTGGAGGGGACGAGGAGTGTGTGTGTGTGTGGAGGGGGCGAGGAGTGTGTGTGTATGTGGAGGGGGCGAGGAATGTGTGTGTGTGTGGAGGGGGAGAGGAGTGTTTGTATGTGTGTGTGTGTGGAAGGGGAGAGGAGTGTGTGTATGTGTGGAGGGGGAGAGGAGTGTGTGTGTTTGTGCAGGGGGCGAGGAGTGTGTGTATGTGTGTGTGTGGAGGGAGCGAGGAGTGTGTGTGTGTGTGTGGAGGGGGCGAGGAGTGTGTGCGTGTGTGGAGGGGGCGAGGAGTGTGTGTGTGTGGAGGGGGCGAGAAGTGTTTGCGTTTGGGGGTGGAGGTGAGGAGTGTGTGTGTGTGTGTGTATGGAGGGGGCAAGGAGTGTGTGTGTGTGTGGAGGGGGCGAAAAGAGTGTGTGTGTGTGTGGAGGCGGCGAGGAGTGTGTGTGTGTGTGGAGAGGGCAAGGAGTGTGTGTGTGTGTGTGTAGGGGGAGAGGAGTGTGTTTGTGTGGAGGGTGTGTGGAGTGAGTGTGTGTGGAGGGGGCAAGGAGTGTGTGTATGTGTGGAGGGGGATAGGAGTGTTTGTATGTGTGTGTGTGGAGGGGTTCGAGAAGTGTGTGTGTTTGTGGAGGGGGCGAGGAGTGTGTGTGTGAGATGAGGGGGCGAGGAGTGTGTGTATGTGTGTTTGTGGAGGGAGCGAGCAGTGTGTGTGTGTGATGAGGGGGCCAGGAGTGTGTGTGTGTGTGGAGGGGGCAAGGAGTGTGTGTGTGTGTGAAGGGGGCGAGGAGTGTGTGTGTGTCGAGGGAGTGAGGAGTGTGTGTGTGTGTGGAGGCGGCGAGAAGTGTCTGTGTGTGGAGGGGGCGAGGAGTGTGTGTGTGTGTGGAGGGGGCGAGGAATGTGTGTGTGTGGAGGGGGAGAGGAGTGTGTGTATGTGTGGAGGGGGAGAGGAGTGTGTGTGTTTGTGTGAGCAGGGGGCGAGGAGTGTGTGTGTGTGTGGAGGGGGCGAGGAGTGTGTGTGTCTGTGGAGGGGGCGAGGAGTGTGTGTGTGTGTGTGAGGAGGGGGCGAGGAGTGTGTGTGTGTGTGTGTGTGGAGTGGGCAAGGAGTGTGTGTGTGTGTGTGGAGGGGGCAAGGAGTGTGTGTGTGTGTGTGGAGGGGTTAAGGAGTGTGTGTTTGTGTGTGTGGAGGGGGCAAGGAGTGTGTGTGTGTGTGTGTGTGTGTTTGTGTGTGTGTGGTGGGGGCGAGGAGTGTGTGTGTGTGTGTGTGTGGGGGGGATGGGAGGAATGTGTGTGTGTTTGTGGAGGGGGCGAGGAGTGTGTGTGTGTGTGGAGGGGGTGAGGAGTGTGTGTGTGTGGGGAGGGGGCGAGGAGTGTGTGTGTGTGTGGACGGGGCGAGGAGTGTTTGTGTGTGTGGAGTGGGCAAGGAGTGTGTGTGTGGAGGGGGTAAGGAGTGTGTGTTTGTGTGTGTGGAGGGGGCAAGGAGTATGAGTGTGTGTGTGGTGAGGGCGAGCAGTGTGTGTGTGTGTGTGTGGGGGGGGATGGTAGGAATGTGTGTGTGTGTGTGTGGAGGGGGCGAGGAGTGTGTGTGTGTGTGGAGGGGGCGAGGAGTGTGTGTGTGTTTGTGGAGGGGGTGAGGAGTGTGTGTGTGTGTGTGGAGGGGGCGAGGAATGTGTGTGTGTGTGGAGGGGGAGAGGAGTGTGTGTATGAGTGGAGGGGGAGAGGTGTATGTGTATGTGTGTGTGTGGAGGGAGTGAGAAATGTATGTGTGTGTGTGGAGGGGGCGAGGAGTGTGTGTGTGTGTGGAGGGGGCGAGGAGTGTTTGTATGTGTGTGGAGTGGGCAAGGAGTGTGTGTGTGGAGGGGGCGAGGAGTGTGTGTGTGTGTGTGGAGTGGGCAAGGAGTGTATGTGTGGAGGGGGTAAGGAGTCTGTGTTTGTGTGTGGGGAGGGGGCAAGGAGTGTGTGTGTGTGTGTGTGTGTGTGGGGGGGATGGGAGGAATGTGTGTGTGTATGTGGAGGGGGCGAGGTGTGTGTGTGTGTGTGGAGTGGGCGAGGAGTGTGTGTGTGTTTGTGGAGGGGGCGAGGAGTGTGTGTGTGTTTGTGGAGGGGGCGAGGAATGTGTGTGCGTGTGGAGGGGGAGAGGCGTGTGTGTATGTGTGGAGGGGGAGAGGAATGTGTGTGTGTGAGGAGGGGGAGAGGTGTGTGTGTATGTGTGTGTGTGGAGGGAGTGAGGAGTGTGAGTGTGTGTAGAGGGGGCGAGAAGTGTGTGTGTGTGGAGGGAGTGAGGAATGAGTGTGTGTGTGGAGGGGGCGAGGAGTGTGTGTGTGTGTGGAGGGGGCGAGGAGTGTGTGTGTGTGTGGAGGGGGCAAGGAGTGTGTGTGTGTGTGGAGGGGGCGAGGAGTGTGTGTGTGTGGAGGGGGAGAGGAGTGTGTGTGTGTGTGGAGGGGGCGAGGAGTGTGTGTGTGAGTGTGGAGGAGGCAAGGAGTGTGTGTGTGGAGGGGGTAAGGAGTGTGTGTGTGTGTGGGGGTGGGCAAGGTGTATTTGTGTGTGTGTGTGTGGAGGGGGCAGGGAGTGTGTGTGTGTGTGGAGGGGCGAGAAGAGTGTGTGTGTGTGTGTGGAGGGGGCGAGGAGTGTGTGTGTGTGTGGAGGGGGCGAGAAGAGTGTGTGTGTGGAGGGTGCATGGACTGTGTGTGTGTGTGTGGAGGCGGCGAGGAGTGTGTGTGTATGTGGTGGGGGCGAGGAGTGTGTGTGTGTGTGGAGTAGGCGAGGAATGTGTGTGTGTGTGGAGGGGGAGAAGAGTGTGTGTATGTGTGGAGGGGGAGAGGTGTGTGTATGTGTGTGGTAGGGGCGAGGAGTGTGTGTGTGGAGGGGGTAAGGAGTGTGTGTGTGTGTGGGCGGGGCAAGGAGTATTTGTGTGTGTGTGTGTGGAGGGGGCAGGGAGTTTGTGTGTGTGTGGAGGGGCGAGAAGTGTCTGTGTGTGTGTGGAGGCGGCGAGGAGTGTGTGTGTGTGGAGGGGGCAAGGAGTGTGTGTGTGTGTGAGGAGGGGGCGAGGAGTGTGTGTGTGTGAGGAGGGGGCGAGGAGTGTGTGTGTTTGTGGAGGGGGCAAGGAGTGTGTGCGTGTGTGTGTGTGGAGGGGGCAAGGAGTGTGCGTGTGTGAGGAGGGGGCGAGGAGTGTGTGTGTGTGTGGTGGGGGCGAGGAGTGTGTGTGTGTGGAGGGGCCGAGGAGTGTGTGTGTGTGGAGGTGGCGAGGAGTGTGTGTGTGTGGAGGGGCCGAGGAGTGTGTGTGTGAGGAGGGGGCGAGGAGTGTGTGTGTGTGTGGAGAGGGCGAGGAGTGTGTGCGTGTGTGTGTGTGGAGGGGGCAAGGAGTGTGTGTATGTGTGTGGAGAGTACGAGGAGTGTGTGTGTGTGTGTGGAGGGGTCGAGAAGAGTGTGTGTGTGTGTGTGGAGGGGACGAGGAGTGTGTGTGTGTGTGTGGAGGGGGCGAGGAGTGTGTGTGTATGTGGAGGGGGCGAGGAATGTGTGTGTGTGTGGAGGGGGAGAGGAGTGTTTGTATGTGTGTGTGTGTGGAAGGGGAGAGGAGTGTGTGTATGTGTGGAGGGGGAGAGGAGTGTCTGTGTGTGGAGGGGCCAAGGAATGTGTGTGTGTGTGGAGGGGGAGAGGAGTGTGTGTGTTTGTGGAGGGGGCGAGGAGTGTGTGTATGTGTGTGTGTGGAGGGAGCGAGGATTGTGTGTGTGTGGAGGGAGCGAGGAGTGTGTGTGTGTGATGAGGGTACAAGGAGTGTGTGTGTGTGTGGAGGTGGCGAGGAGTTTGTGTGTGTGGAGGGAGTGAGGAGTGTGTGTGTGTGTGTGGAGGGGGCGAGAATTGTGTGTGTGTGTGTGGAGGGGGCGAGGAGTTTGTGTGTGTAGAGGGTGTGAGGAGTGTGTGTGTGTGTGGAGGGGGCGAGAATTGTGTGTGTGTGTGTGGAGGGGGCGAGGAGTGTGTGTGTGTGTGGAGGGGGCGAGGAGTGTGTGTGTGTGGAGGGAGCGAGAACTGTGTGTGTGTGGAGGGAACGAAGAGTGTGTGTGTGTGGAGGGAGCGAAGAGTGTGTGTGTGTGGAGGGATCGAAGAGTGTGTGTGTGTGTAGGGGCGAGGAGGGTGTTTGTGTGGAGGGGGTGAGGAGTGTGTGTGCGTGGAGGGGGCGAGGAGTGTGTGTGTGTGTGGAGGGGGCGAGGAGTGTGTGTGTTTGTGGGGAGTGAGCGAGGAGAGTGTGTGTGTGTGTGGAGTGGGCAAGGAGTGTGTGTGTGGAGGGTGTAAGGAGTGTGTGTGTGGGTATGGGGAGGGTGCAAGGAGTGTGTGTGTGTGTGTGTGTGCGTGTGTGGAGGGGGCAAGGAGTGTGTGTGTGTGTGTGTGTGTGTGTGTGTCGGGGGCGAGGAGTGTGTGTGTGTGTGGGGAGGGGGCGAGGAGTGTGTGTGTGTGTGTGGAGTGGGCAAGGAGTGTGTGTGTGGAGGGGGTAAGGAGTGTGTGTTTGTGTGTGTGGAGGGGGCGAGGAGTGTGTGTGTGTGGAGGGGACGAGGAGTGTTTGCGTTTGGGGGTGGGGGCGAGGAGTGTGTGTGTGTGTGTGGAGTGGGCAAGGAGTGTGTGTGTGGAGGGGGTAAGGAGTGTGTGGTTGTGTGTGGGGAGGGGGCAAGGAGTCTGTGTGTGTGTGTGTGGAGGGGGCAAGGAGTGTGAGTGTGTGTGTGGTGGGGGCGAGGAGTGTGTGTGTGTGTGTGTGGGGGTGGATGGGAGGAATGTGTGTGTGTGTGTGTGGAGGGGGCGAGGAGTGTGTGTGTGTTTGGAGGGGGCGAGGAGTGTGTGTGTGTTTGTGGAGGGGGTGAGGAGTGTGTGTGTGTGTGTGTGGAGGGGGCGAGGAGTTTGTGTATGTGTGTGTGTGGAGGGAGTGAGGAATGTGTGTGTGTGTGGAGTGGGCGAGGAGTGTGTGTGTGTGTGGAGGGGGCGAGGAGTGTTTGTGTGTGGGGGAGGGGGCGAGGAGTGTGTGTGTGTGTGTGGAGGCAAGGAGTGTGTGTGTGGAGGGGGTTAGGAGTGTGTGTGTGTGTGTGGAGGGGGCAAGGAGTGTGTGTGTGTGTGGAGGAGGCAAGGAGTATGTGTGTGGAGGGGGTAAGGAGTGTGTGTGTGTGTGTGTGGAGCGGGCAAGGAGTGTGTGTGTGTGTGTGGGGGGGGAGGGGAGGAGTGTGTGTGTGTGTGGAGGGGGCGAGGAGTGTGTGTGTCGGTGGAGGGGGCGAGGAGTGTTTGTGTGTGTTGGGAGGGGGAGGGGAGTGTGTGTGTGGAGGGGGTAAGGAGTGTGTGTTTGTGTGTGGGGAGGGTGCAAGGAGTGTGTGTGTGTTTGTGTGTGGAGGGGGCAAGGATTGTGAGTGTGTGTGTGGTGGGGGCGAGGAGTGTGTCTGTGTGTCTGTGGGGGGGGGATGGGAGGAATGTGTGTGTGTGTGCGGAGGGGGCGAGGAGAGTGTGTTTGTGTGGAGGGGGCGAGGAGTGTGTGTGTGCTTGTGGAGGGGGCGAGGAGTGTGTGTGTGTGGAGGGGCGAGGAATGTGTGTGTGTGTGGAGGATGAGAGGAGTGTGTGTGTGTGTGGAGGGGGCGAGGAGTGTGTGTGTGTGTGGAGGGGGCGAGGAGTGTGTGTGTGTGTGGTGGGGGCGAGGAGTGTGTGTGTGTGTGTGTGTGGAGGGGGCGACGAGTGTTTGCGTGTGGGGGGTGGGGGCGGGGAGTGTGTGTGTGTGTGTGTGTGGAGGAGTCAAGGAGTGTGTGTGTGGAGGGGGTAGGAAGTGTGTGTGTGTGGGGGGGGGCAAGGAGCATTTGTGTGTGTGTGTGTGGAGGGGGCAAGGAGTGTGTGTGTGTGTGGAGGGGGCGAGAAGAGTGTGTGTGTGTGTGGAGGTGGCGAGGAGTGTGTGTGTGTGGAGGGGCCGAGGAGTGAGTGTGTGTGGAGGGGGCAAGGAGTGTGTGTGTGTGTGTGGAGGGGGCGAGGAGTGTGTATGTGTGTGGAGGGGGCGAGGAGTGTGTGTGTGTGTGTGTGTGGAGGGGGCAAGGAGTGTGTGTATGTGTGTGGAGAGTGCGAGGAGTGTGTGTGTGTGTGTGGAAGGGTCGAGAAGAGTGTGCGTGTGGAGGGGGCAAGGAGTGTGTGTGTGTGGAGGGGACGAGGAGTGTGTGTGTGTGTGGAGGGGCCAAGGAATGTGTGTGTGTCTGTAGGGGGAGAGGAGTGTGTGTGTTTGTGGAGGGGATGAGGAGTGTGTGTATGTGTGTGTGTGGAGGGAGCGAGGAGTGTGTGTGTGTGTGTGGAGGGAGCGTGGAGTGTGTGTGTGTGTGGAGGGGCCAAGGAATGTGTGTGTGTGTGGAGGGAGCGAGGAGTGTGTGTGTGTGTGTGGAGGGAGCGAGGAGTGTGTGTGTGTGATGAGGTTGCAAGGCGTGTGTGTGTGTGTGTGGAGGTGGCGAGGAGTTTGTCTGTGTGGAGTGAGCGAGGAGTGTGTGTGTGTGTGGAGGGGGCGAGAATTGTGTGTGTGTGGAGGGGGCGATGAGTTTGTGTGTGCAGAGGGAGCGAGGAGTGTGTGTGTGTGTGGAGGGGGCGAGAAGTGTGTGTGTGTGGAGGGGGCGAGGAGTGTGTGTGTGTGTGGAGGGAGCGAGGAGTGTGTGTGTGTGTGGAGGGAGCGAGGACTGTGTGTGTGTGGAGGGAACGAAGAGTGTGTGTGTGTGTAGGGAGCGAGGAGGGTGTTTGTGTGGAGGGGGTGAGGAGTGGGTGTGTGTGGAGGGGGCGAGGAGTGTGTGTGTGTGTGTGTGGAGGTGGCGAGGAGTGTGTGTGTTTGTGGGGAGGGAGCGAGGAGAGTGTGTGTGTGTGTGGAGGGGGCAAGGAGTGTGTGTGTGGAGGGTGTAAGGAGTGTGTGTGTGTGTGTATGGGGAGGGTGCAAGGAGTGTGTGTGTGTGTGTGTGTGGAAGGGGCAAGGAGTGTGTGTGTGTGTGGGGAGGGGGCGAGGAATGTGTGTGTGTGTGTGGAGTGGGCAAGGAGTGTGTGTGTGGAGGGGGTAAGGAGTGTGTGTTTGTGTGTGTGGAGGGGGCGAGGAGTGTGTGTGTGTGTGTGGAGGGGGCGAGGAGTGTTTGTATGTGTGTGGAGTGGGCAAGGAGTGTATGTGTGGAGGGGGTAAGGAGTGTGTGTTTGTATGTGGGGAGGGGGCAAGGAGTGTGTGTGTGTGTGTGTGTGTGGGGGGGATGGGAGGAATGTGTGTGTGTGTGTGGAGGGGGCGAGGAGTGTGTGTGTGTGTGGAGGGGGCGAGGAGTGTGTGTGTGTTTGTGGAGGGGGCGAGGAGTGTGTGTGTGTGTGGAGGGGGCGATGAGTGTGTGTGTGTTTGTGGAGGGGGCGAGGAATGTGTGTGTGTGTGGAGGGGGAGAGGCGTGTGTGTATGTGTGGAGGGGGAGAGAAATGTGTGTGTGTGAGGAGGGGGAGAGGTGTGTGTGTATGTGTGTGTGTGGAGGGAGTGAGGAGTGTGTGTGTGTGTGGAGGGGGCGAGAAGTGTGTGTGTGTGGAGGGAGTGAGGAATGAGTGTGTGTGTGGAGGGGGCGAGGAGTGTGTGTGTATGTGGAGGGGGCGAGGAGTGTGTGTGTGTGTGGAGGGGGCAAGGAGTGTGTGTGTGTGTGGAGGGGGCGAGGCGTGTGTGTGTGTGGAGGGGGAGAGGAGTGTGTGTGTGTGTGGAGGGGGTGAGGAGTGTGTGTGTGAGTGTGGAGGAGGCAAGGAGTGTGTGTGTGGAGGGGGTAAGGAGTGTGTGCGTGTGGGGGGGGGGGCAAGGTGTATTTGTGTGTGTGTGTGTGGAGGGGGCAGGGAGTGTGTGTGCGTGTGGAGGGGCGAGAAGAGTGTGTGTGTGTGTGTGGAGGGGACGAGGAGTGTGCGTGTGTGTGGAGGGGGCGAGAAGAGTGTGTGTGTGGAGGGTGCGTGGACTGTGTGTGTGTGTGGAGGCGGCGAGGAGTGTGTGTGTATGTGGTGGGGGCGAGGAGTGTGTGTATGTGTGGAGGGGGAGGTGTGTGTGTATGTGTGTGTGTGGAGGGAGCGACGAGTGTGTGTGTGTGTGTGGAGGTGGCGAGGAGTGTGTATGTGTGGAGGGGGCAAGGAGTGCGTGTGTGTGTGGAGGGGGCGAGGAGTGTGTGTGTGTGTGGAGGGGGCGAGGAGTGTGTGTGTATTTGTGGAGGGGGCAAGGAGTGTGTGTGTGGAGGGGGTAAGGAGTGTGTGTGTGTGTGGGGGGGGCAAGGAGTATTTGTGTGTGTGTGTGTGTGTGGAGGGGGCAGGGAGTCTTTGTGTGTGTGGAGGGACGAGAAGTGTGTGTGTGTGTGTGGAGGGGGCGAGAAGAGTGTGTGTGTGTGTGGAGGGGGCGAGAAGCGTGTGTGTGTGGAGGGTGCAAGGTGTGTGTGTGTGTGTGGAGGCGGCGAGGAGTGTGTGTGTGTGTGGTGGGGGCGAGGAGTGTGTGTGTGTGTGGAGGGGGCGAGGAATGGGTGTGTGTGTGGAGGGGGAGAGGAGTGTGTGTATGTGTGGAGGGGGAGAGGAGTGTGTATGTGTGTGGTGGGGGCGAGGAGTGTGTGTGTGGAGGGGGTAAGGAGTGTGTGTGTGTGTGGGGGGGGCAAGGAGTATTTGTGTGTGTGTGTGTGGAGGGGGCAGGGAGTTTGTGTGTGTGTGGAGGGGCGAGAAGTGTGTGTGTGTGTGTGGAGGCGGCGAGGAGTGTGTGTGTGTGGAGGGGGCAAGGAGTGTGTGTGTGTGTGAGGAGGGGGCGAGGAGTGTGTGTGTGTGAGGAGGTGGCGAGGCGTGTGTGTGTGTGTGGAGGGGGCGAGGAGTGTGTGCGTGTGTGTGTGTGGAGGGGGCAAGGAGTGTGTGTGTGTGTGGTGGGGGCGAGGAGTGTGTGTGTGTGGAGGGGCCGAGGAGTGTGTATGTGTGTGGAGAGTGCGAGGAGTGTGTGTGTGTGTGTGGAGGGGTCGAGAAGAGTGTGTGTGTGTGTGTGGAGGGGACGAGGAGTGTGTGTGTGTGTGGAGGGGGCGAGGAGTGTGTGTGTATGTGGAGGGGGCGAGGAATGTGTGTGTGTGTGGAGGGGGAGAGGAGTGTTTGTATGTGTGTGTGTGTGGAAGGGGAGAGGAGTGTGTGTATGTGTGGAGGGGGAGAGGAGTGTGTGTGTGTGGAGGGGCCAAGGAATGTGTGTGTGTGTGGAGGGGGAGAGGAGTGTGTGTGTTTGTGGAGGGGGCGAGGAGTGTGTGTATGTGTGTGTGTGGAGGGAGCGAGGAGTGTGTGTGTGTGGAGGGAGCGAGGAGAGTGTGTGTGTGATGAGGTGGCAAGGAGTTTGTGTGTGTGGAGGGAGTGAGGAGTGTGTGTGTGTGTGGAGGGGGCGAGAATTGTGTGTGTGTGTGTGGAGGGGGCGAGGAGTGTGTGTGTGTGTGGAGGGGGCGAGGAGTGTGTGTGTGTGGAGGGAGCGAGAACTGTGTGTGTGTGGATGGAACGAAGATTGTGTGTGTGTGGAGGGAGCGAAGAGTGTGTGTGTGTGGAGGGATCGAAGAGTGTGTGTGTGTGTAGGGGCGAGGAGGGTGTTTGTGTGGAGGGGGTGAGGAGTGTGTGTGCGTGGAGGGGGCGAGGAGTGTGTGTGTGTGTGGAGGGGGCGAGTAGTGTGTGTGTTTGTGGGGAGGGAGCGAGGAGAGTGTGTGTGTGTGTGGAGTGGGCAAGGAGTGTGTGTGTGGAGGGTGTAAGGAGTGTGTGTGTGGGTATGGGGAGGGTGCAAGGAGTGTGTGTGTGCGTGTGTGTGTGTGTGTGTGTGTGTGTGGAGGGGGCAAGGAGTGTGTGTGTGTGTGTGTGTGTGTGTGTGTCGGGGGCGAGGAGTGTGTGTGTGTGTGGGGAGGGGGCGAGGAGTGTGTGTGTGTGTATGGAGTGGGCAAGGAGTGTGTGTGTGGAGGGGGTAAGGAGTGTGTGTTTGTGTTTGTGGAGGGGGCGAGGAGTGTGTGTGTGTGGAGGGGACGATGAGTGTTTGCGTTTGGGGGTGGGGGCGAGGAGTGTGTGTGTGTGTGTGGAGTGGGCAAGGAGTGTGTGTGTGGAGGGGGTAAGGAGTGTGTGGTTGTGTGTGGGGAGGGGGCAAGGAGTCTGTGTGTGTGTGTGTGTGTGTGTGTGGAGGGGGCAAGGAGTGTGAGTGTGTGTGTGGTGGGGGCGAGGAGTGTGTGTGTGTGTGTGTGGGGGCGAGGAGTGTGTGTGTGTGGAGGGGCGAGGAATGTGTGTGTGTGTGGAGGATGAGAGGAGTGTGTGTGTGTGTGGAGGGGGCGAGGAGTGTGTGTGTGTGTGGAGGGGGCGAGGAGTGTGTGTGTGTGTGTGGTGGGGGCGAGGAGTGTGTGTGTGTGTGTGTGTGGAGGGGGCGACGAGTGTTTGCGTGTGGGGGGTGGGGGCGGGGAGTGTGTGTGTGTGTGTGTGTGTGTGGAGGAGTCAAGGAGTGTGTGTGTGGAGGGGGTAGGAAGTGTGTGTGTGTGGGGGGGGCAAGGAGCATTTGTGTGTGTGTGTGTGGAGGGGGCAAGGAGTGTGTGTGTGTGTGGAGGGGGTGAGAAGAGTGTGTGTGTGTGTGGAGGTGGCGAGGAGTGTGTGTGTGTGGAGGGGCCGAGGAGTGAGTGTGTGTGGAGGGGGCAAGGAGTGTGTGTGTGTGTGTGGAGGGGGGCGAGGAGTGTGTGTGTGTGTGGAGGGGGCGAGGAGTGTGTGTGTGTGTGTGTGTGGAGAGGGCAAGGAGTGTGTGTGTGTGTGTGTAGGGGGAGAGGAGTGTGTTTGTGTGGAGGGTGTGTGGAGTGAGTGTGTGTGGAGGGGGCAAGGAGTGTGTGTATGTGTGGAGGGGGATAGGAGTGTTTGTATGTGTGTGTGTGGAGGGGTTCGAGAAGTGTGTGTGTTTGTGGAGGGGGCGAGGAGTGTGTGTGTGAGATGAGGGGGCGAGGAGTGTGTGTATGTGTGTTTGTGGAGGGAGCGAGCAGTGTGTGTGTGTGATGAGGGGGCCAGGAGTGTGTGTGTGTGTGGAGGGGGCAAGGAGTGTGTGTGTGTGTGAAGGGGGCGAGGAGTGTGTGTGTGTCGAGGGAGTGAGGAGTGTGTGTGTGTGTGGAGGCGGCGAGAAGTGTCTGTGTGTGGAGGGGGCGAGGAGTGTGTGTGTGTGTGGAGGGGGCGAGGAATGTGTGTGTGTGGAGGGGGAGAGGAGTGTGTGTATGTGTGGAGGGGGAGAGGAGTGTGTGTGTTTGTGTGAGCAGGGGGCGAGGAGTGTGTGTGTGTGTGGAGGGGGCGAGGAGTGTGTGTGTCTGTGGAGGGGGCGAGGAGTTGTGTGTGTTTGAGGAGGGGGCGAGGAGTGTGTGTGTGTGTGTGTGTGGAGTGGGCAAGGAGTGTGTGTGTGTGTGTGGAGGGGGCAAGGAGTGTGTGTGTGTGTGGAGGGGTTAAGGAGTGTGTGTTTGTGTGTGTGGAGGGGGCAAGGAGTGTGTGTGTGTGTGTGTGTGTTTGTGTGTGTGTGGTGGGGGCGAGGAGTGTGTGTGTGTGTGTGTGTGGGGGGGATGGGAGGAATGTGTGTGTGTTTGTGGAGGGGGCGAGGAGTGTGTGTGTGTGTGGAGGGGGGTGAGGAGTGTGTGTGTGTGGGGAGGGGGCGAGGAGTGTGTGTGTGTGTGGACGGGGCGAGGAGTGTTTGTGTGTGTGGAGTGGGCAAGGAGTGTGTGTGTGGAGGGGGTAAGGAGTGTGTGTTTGTGTGTGTGGAGGGGGCAAGGAGTATGAGTGTGTGTGTGGTGAGGGCGAGCAGTGTGTGTGTGTGTGTGTGGGGGGGGATGGTAGGAATGTGTGTGTGTGTGTGTGGAGGGGGCGAGGAGTGTGTGTGTGTGTGGAGGGGGCGAGGAGTGTGTGTGTGTTTGTGGAGGGGGTGAGGAGTGTGTGTGTGTGTGTGGAGGGGGCGAGGAATGTGTGTGTGTGTGGAGGGGGAGAGGAGTGTGTGTATGAGTGGAGGGGGAGAGGTGTATGTGTATGTGTGTGTGTGGAGGGAGTGAGAAATGTATGTGTGTGTGTGGAGGGGGCGAGGAGTGTGTGTGTGTGTGGAGGGGGCGAGGAGTGTTTGTATGTGTGTGGAGTGGGCAAGGAGTGTGTGTGTGGAGGGGGCGAGGAGTGTGTGTGTGTGTGTGGAGTGGGCAAGGAGTGTATGTGTGGAGGGGGTAAGGAGTCTGTGTTTGTGTGTGGGGAGGGGGCAAGGAGTGTGTGTGTGTGTGTGTGTGTGGGGGGGATGGGAGGAATGTGTGTGTGTATGTGGAGGGGGCGAGGTGTTTGTGTGTGTGTGGAGTGGGCGAGGAGTGTGTGTGTGTTTGTGGAGGGGGCGAGGAGTGTGTGTGTGTTTGTGGAGGGGGCGAGGAATGTGTGTGCGTGTGGAGGGGGAGAGGCGTGTGTGTATGTGTGGAGGGGGAGAGGAATGTGTGTGTGTGAGGAGGGGGAGAGGTGTGTGTGTATGTGTGTGTGTGGAGGGAGTGAGGAGTGTGAGTGTGTGTAGAGGGGGCGAGAAGTGTGTGTGTGTGGAGGGAGTGAGGAATGAGTGTGTGTGTGGAGGGGGCGAGGAGTGTGTGTGTGTGTGGAGGGGGCGAGGAGTGTGTGTGTGTGTGGAGGGGGCAAGGAGTGTGTGTGTGTGTGGAGGGGGCGAGGAGTGTGTGTGTGTGGAGGGGGAGAGGAGTGTGTGTGTGTGTGGAGGGGGCGAGGAGTGTGTGTGTGAGTGTGGAGGAGGCAAGGAGTGTGTGTGTGGAGGGGGTAAGGAGTGTGTGTGTGTGTGGGGGTGGGCAAGGTGTATTTGTGTGTGTGTGTGTGGAGGGGGCAGGGAGTGTGTGTGTGTGTGGAGGGGCGAGAAGAGTGTGTGTGTGTGTGTGGAGGGGGCGAGGAGTGTGTGTGTGTGTGGAGGGGGCGAGAAGAGTGTGTGTGTGGAGGGTGCATGGACTGTGTGTGTGTGTGTGGAGGCGGCGAGGAGTGTGTGTGTATGTGGTGGGGGCGAGGAGTGTGTGTGTGTGTGGAGTAGGCGAGGAATGTGTGTGTGTGTGGAGGGGGAGAAGAGTGTGTGTATGTGTGGAGGGGGAGAGGTGTGTGTATGTGTGTGGTAGGGGCGAGGAGTGTGTGTGTGGAGGGGGTAAGGAGTGTGTGTGTGTGTGGGCGGGGCAAGGAGTATTTGTGTGTGTGTGTGTGGAGGGGGCAGGGAGTTTGTGTGTGTGTGGAGGGGCGAGAAGTGTCTGTGTGTGTGTGGAGGCGGCGAGGAGTGTGTGTGTGTGGAGGGGGCAAGGAGTGTGTGTGTGTGTGAGGAGGGGGGCGAGGAGTGTGTGTGTGTGAGGAGGGGGCGAGGAGTGTGTGTGTTTGTGGAGGGGGCAAGGAGTGTGTGCGTGTGTGTGTGTGGAGGGGGCAAGGAGTGTGCGTGTGTGAGGAGGGGGGCGAGGAGTGTGTGTGTGTGTGGTGGGGGCGAGGAGTGTGTGTGTGTGGAGGGGCCGAGGAGTGTGTGTGTGTGGAGGTGGCGAGGAGTGTGTGTGTGTGGAGGGGCCGAGGAGTGTGTGTGTGAGGAGGGGGCGAGGAGTGTGTGTGTGTGTGGAGGGGGCGAGGAGTGTGTGCGTGTGTGTGTGTGGAGGGGGCAAGGAGTGTGTGTATGTGTGTGGAGAGTACGAGGAGTGTGTGTGTGTGTGTGGAGGGGTCGAGAAGAGTGTGTGTGTGTGTGTGGAGGGGACGAGGAGTGTGTGTGTGTGTGTGGAGGGGGCGAGGAGTGTGTGTGTATGTGGAGGGGGCGAGGAATGTGTGTGTGTGTGGAGGGGGAGAGGAGTGTTTGTATGTGTGTGTGTGTGGAAGGGGAGAGGAGTGTGTGTATGTGTGGAGGGGGAGAGGAGTGTCTGTGTGTGGAGGGGCCAAGGAATGTGTGTGTGTGTGGAGGGGGAGAGGAGTGTGTGTGTTTGTGGAGGGGGCGAGGAGTGTGTGTATGTGTGTGTGTGGAGGGAGCGAGGATTGTGTGTGTGTGGAGGGAGCGAGGAGTGTGTGTGTGTGATGAGGGTACAAGGAGTGTGTGTGTGTGTGGAGGTGGCGAGGAGTTTGTGTGTGTGGAGGGAGTGAGGAGTGTGTGTGTGTGTGTGTGGAGGGGGCGAGAATTGTGTGTGTGTGTGTGGAGGGGGCGAGGAGTTTGTGTGTGTAGAGGGTGTGAGGAGTGTGTGTGTGTGTGGAGGGGGCGAGAATTGTGTGTGTGTGTGTGGAGGGGGCGAGGAGTGTGTGTGTGTGTGGAGGGGGCGAGGAGTGTGTGTGTGTGGAGGGAGCGAGAACTGTGTGTGTGTGGAGGGAACGAAGAGTGTGTGTGTGTGGAGGGAGCGAAGAGTGTGTGTGTGTGGAGGGATCGAAGAGTGTGTGTGTGTGTAGGGGCGAGGAGGGTGTTTGTGTGGAGGGGGTGAGGAGTGTGTGTGCGTGGAGGGGGCGAGGAGTGTGTGTGTGTGTGGAGGGGGCGAGGAGTGTGTGTGTTTGTGGGGAGTGAGCGAGGAGAGTGTGTGTGTGTGTGGAGTGGGCAAGGAGTGTGTGTGTGGAGGGTGTAAGGAGTGTGTGTGTGGGTATGGGGAGGGTGCAAGGAGTGTGTGTGTGTGTGTGTGTGCGTGTGTGGAGGGGGCAAGGAGTGTGTGTGTGTGTGTGTGTGTGTGTGTGTCGGGGGCGAGGAGTGTGTGTGTGTGTGGGGAGGGGGCGAGGAGTGTGTGTGTCTGTGTGGAGTGGGCAAGGAGTGTGTGTGTGGAGGGGGTAAGGAGTGTGTGTTTGTGTGTGTGGAGGGGGCGAGGAGTGTGTGTGTGTGGAGGGGACGAGGAGTGTTTGCGTTTGGGGGTGGGGGCGAGGAGTGTGTGTGTGTGTGTGGAGTGGGCAAGGAGTGTGTGTGTGGAGGGGGTAAGGAGTGTGTGGTTGTGTGTGGGGAGGGGGCAAGGAGTCTGTGTGTGTGTGTGTGGAGGGGGCAAGGAGTGTGAGTGTGTGTGTGGTGGGGGCGAGGAGTGTGTGTGTGTGTGTGTGGGGGTGGATGGGAGGAATGTGTGTGTGTGTGTGTGGAGGGGGCGAGGAGTGTGTGTGTGTTTGGAGGGGGCGAGGAGTGTGTGTGTGTTTGTGGAGGGGGTGAGGAGTGTGTGTGTGTGTGTGTGGAGGGGGCGAGGAGTTTGTGTATGTGTGTGTGTGGAGGGAGTGAGGAATGTGTGTGTGTGTGGAGTGGGCGAGGAGTGTGTGTGTGTGTGGAGGGGGCGAGGAGTGTTTGTGTGTGGGGGAGGGGGCGAGGAGTGTGTGTGTGTGTGTGGAGGCAAGGAGTGTGTGTGTGGAGGGGGTTAGGAGTGTGTGTGTGTGTGTGGAGGGGGCAAGGAGTGTGTGTGTGTGTGGAGGAGGCAAGGAGTATGTGTGTGGAGGGGGTAAGGAGTGTGTGTGTGTGTGTGTGGAGCGGGCAAGGAGTGTGTGTGTGTGTGTGGGGGGGGAGGGGAGGAGTGTGTGTGTGTGTGGAGGGGGCGAGGAGTGTGTGTGTCGGTGGAGGGGGCGAGGAGTGTTTGTGTGTGTTGGGAGGGGGAGGGGAGTGTGTGTGTGGAGGGGGTAAGGAGTGTGTGTTTGTGTGTGGGGAGGGTGCAAGGAGTGTGTGTGTGTTTGTGTGTGGAGGGGGCAAGGATTGTGAGTGTGTGTGTGGTGGGGGCGAGGAGTGTGTCTGTGTGTCTGTGGGGGGGGATGGGAGGAATGTGTGTGTGTGTGCGGAGGGGGCGAGGAGAGTGTGTTTGTGTGGAGGGGGCGAGGAGTGTGTGTGTGCTTGTGGAGGGGGCGAGGAGTGTGTGTGTGTGGAGGGGCGAGGAATGTGTGTGTGTGTGGAGGATGAGAGGAGTGTGTGTGTGTGTGGAGGGGGCGAGGAGTGTGTGTGTGTGTGGAGGGGGCGAGGAGTGTGTGTGTGTGTGGTGGGGGCGAGGAGTGTGTGTGTGTGTGTGTGTGGAGGGGGCGACGAGTGTTTGCGTGTGGGGGGTGGGGGCGGGGAGTGTGTGTGTGTGTGTGTGTGGAGGAGTCAAGGAGTGTGTGTGTGGAGGGGGTAGGAAGTGTGTGTGTGTGGGGGGGGGCAAGGAGCATTTGTGTGTGTGTGTGTGGAGGGGGCAAGGAGTGTGTGTGTGTGTGGAGGGGGCGAGAAGAGTGTGTGTGTGTGTGGAGGTGGCGAGGAGTGTGTGTGTGTGGAGGGGCCGAGGAGTGAGTGTGTGTGGAGGGGGCAAGGAGTGTGTGTGTGTGTGTGGAGGGGGCGAGGAGTGTGTATGTGTGTGGAGGGGGCGAGGAGTGTGTGTGTGTGTGTGTGTGGAGGGGGCAAGGAGTGTGTGTATGTGTGTGGAGAGTGCGAGGAGTGTGTGTGTGTGTGTGGAAGGGTCGAGAAGAGTGTGCGTGTGGAGGGGGCAAGGAGTGTGTGTGTGTGGAGGGGACGAGGAGTGTGTGTGTGTGTGGAGGGGCCAAGGAATGTGTGTGTGTCTGTAGGGGGAGAGGAGTGTGTGTGTTTGTGGAGGGGATGAGGAGTGTGTGTATGTGTGTGTGTGGAGGGAGCGAGGAGTGTGTGTGTGTGTGTGGAGGGAGCGTGGAGTGTGTGTGTGTGTGGAGGGGCCAAGGAATGTGTGTGTGTGTGGAGGGAGCGAGGAGTGTGTGTGTGTGTGTGGAGGGAGCGAGGAGTGTGTGTGTGTGATGAGGTTGCAAGGCGTGTGTGTGTGTGTGTGGAGGTGGCGAGGAGTTTGTCTGTGTGGAGTGAGCGAGGAGTGTGTGTGTGTGTGGAGGGGGCGAGAATTGTGTGTGTGTGGAGGGGGCGATGAGTTTGTGTGTGCAGAGGGAGCGAGGAGTGTGTGTGTGTGTGGAGGGGGCGAGAAGTGTGTGTGTGTGGAGGGGGCGAGGAGTGTGTGTGTGTGTGGAGGGAGCGAGGAGTGTGTGTGTGTGTGGAGGGAGCGAGGACTGTGTGTGTGTGGAGGGAACGAAGAGTGTGTGTGTGTGTAGGGAGCGAGGAGGGTGTTTGTGTGGAGGGGGTGAGGAGTGGGTGTGTGTGGAGGGGGCGAGGAGTGTGTGTGTGTGTGTGTGGAGGTGGCGAGGAGTGTGTGTGTTTGTGGGGAGGGAGCGAGGAGAGTGTGTGTGTGTGTGGAGGGGGCAAGGAGTGTGTGTGTGGAGGGTGTAAGGAGTGTGTGTGTGTGTGTATGGGGAGGGTGCAAGGAGTGTGTGTGTGTGTGTGTGTGGAAGGGGCAAGGAGTGTGTGTGTGTGTGGGGAGGGGGCGAGGAATGTGTGTGTGTGTGTGGAGTGGGCAAGGAGTGTGTGTGTGGAGGGGGTAAGGAGTGTGTGTTTGTGTGTGTGGAGGGGGCGAGGAGTGTGTGTGTGTGTGTGGAGGGGGCGAGGAGTGTTTGTATGTGTGTGGAGTGGGCAAGGAGTGTGTGTGTGGAGGGGGCGAGGAGTGTGTGTGTGTGTGTGGATTGGGCAAGGAGTGTATGTGTGGAGGGGGTAAGGAGTGTGTGTTTGTATGTGGGGAGGGGGCAAGGAGTGTGTGTGTGTGTGTGTGTGTGGGGGGGATGGGAGGAATGTGTGTGTGTGTGTGGAGGGGGCGAGGAGTGTGTGTGTGTGTGTGGAGGGGGCGAGGAGTGTGTGTGTGTTTGTGGAGGGGGCGAGGAGTGTGTGTGTGTGTGGAGGGGGCGATGAGTGTGTGTGTGTTTGTGGAGGGGGCGAGGAATGTGTGTGTGTGTGGAGGGGGAGAGGCGTGTGTGTATGTGTGGAGGGGGAGAGAAATGTGTGTGTGTGAGGAGGGGGAGAGGTGTGTGTGTATGTGTGTGTGTGGAGGGAGTGAGGAGTGTGAGTGTGTGTGGAGGGGGCGAGAAGTGTGTGTGTGTGGAGGGAGTGAGGAATGAGTGTGTGTGTGGAGGGGGCAAGGAGTGTGTGTGTGTGTGGAGGGGGCGAGGCGTGTGTGTGTGTGGAGGGGGAGAGGAGTGTGTGTGTGTGTGGAGGGGGTGAGGAGTGTGTGTGTGAGTGTGGAGGAGGCAAGGAGTGTGTGTGTGGAGGGGGTAAGGAGTGTGTGCGTGTGGGGGGGGGGGCAAGGTGTATTTGTGTGTGTGTGTGTGGAGGGGGCAGGGAGTGTGTGTGCGTGTGGAGGGGCGAGAAGAGTGTGTGTGTGTGTGTGGAGGGGACGAGGAGTGTGCGTGTGTGTGGAGGGGGCGAGAAGAGTGTGTGTGTGGAGGGTGCGTGGACTGTGTGTGTGTGTGGAGGCGGCGAGGAGTGTGTGTGTATGTGGTGGGGGCGAGGAGTGTGTGTATGTGTGGAGGGGGAGGTGTGTGTGTATGTGTGTGTGTGGAGGGAGCGACGAGTGTGTGTGTGTGTGTGGAGGTGGCGAGGAGTGTGTATGTGTGGAGGGGGCAAGGAGTGCGTGTGTGTGTGGAGGGGGCGAGGAGTGTGTGTGTGTGTGGAGGGGGCGAGGAGTGTGTGTGTATTTGTGGAGGGGGCAAGGAGTGTGTGTGTGGAGGGGGTAAGGAGTGTGTGTGTGTGTGGGGGGGGCAAGGAGTATTTGTGTGTGTGTGTGTGTGTGGAGGGGGCAGGGAGTCTTTGTGTGTGTGGAGGGACGAGAAGTGTGTGTGTGTGTGTGGAGGGGGCGAGAAGAGTGTGTGTGTGTGTGGAGGGGGCGAGAAGCGTGTGTGTGTGGAGGGTGCAAGGTGTGTGTGTGTGTGTGGAGGCGGCGAGGAGTGTGTGTGTGTGTGGTGGGGGCGAGGAGTGTGTGTGTGTGTGGAGGGGGCGAGGAATGAGTGTGTGTGTGGAGGGGGAGAGGAGTGTGTGTATGTGTGGAGGGGGAGAGGAGTGTGTATGTGTGTGGTGGGGGCGAGGAGTGTGTGTGTGGAGGGGGTAAGGAGTGTGTGTGTGTGTGGGGGGGGCAAGGAGTATTTGTGTGTGTGTGTGTGGAGGGGGCAGGGAGTTTGTGTGTGTGTGGAGGGGCGAGAAGTGTGTGTGTGTGTGTGGAGGCGGCGAGGAGTGTGTGTGTGTGGAGGGGGCAAGGAGTGTGTGTGTGTGTGAGGAGGGGGCGAGGAGTGTGTGTGTGTGAGGAGGTGGCGAGGCGTGTGTGTGTGTGTGGAGGGGGCGAGGAGTGTGTGCGTGTGTGTGTGTGGAGGGGGCAAGGAGTGTGTGTGTGTGTGGTGGGGGCGAGGAGTGTGTGTGTGTGGAGGGGCCGAGGAGTGTGTGTGTGTGGAGGTGGCGAGGAGTGTGTGTGTGTGGAGGGGCCGAGGAGTGTGTGTGTGAGGAGGGGGCGAGGAGTGTGTGTGTGTGTGTGGAGGGGGCCAGGAGTGTGTGCGTGTGTGTGTGTGGAGGTAGCAAGGAGTGTGTGTATGTGTGTGGAGAGTGCGAGGAGTGTGTGCGTGTGTGTGGAGGGGTCGAGAAGAGTGTGTGTGTGTGTGTGGAGGGGACGAGGATTGTGTGTGTGTGTGGAGGGGGCAAGGAGTGTGTGTGTATGTGGAGGGGGCGAGGAATGTGTGTGTGTGTGGAGGGGGAGAGGAGTGTTTGTATGTGTGTGTGTGTGGAAGGGGAGAGGAGTGTGTGTATGTGTGGAGGGGGAGAGGAGTGTGTGTGTGTGGAGGGGCCAAGGAATGTGTGTGTGTGTGGAGGGGGAGAGGAGTGTGTGTGTTTGTGGAGGGGGCGAGGAGTGTGTGTATGTGTGTGTGTGGAGGGAGCGAGGAGTGTGTGTGTGTGGAGGGAGCGAGGAGTGTGTGTGTGATGAGGTGGCAAGGAGTTTGTGTGTGTGGAGGGAGTGAGGAGTGTGTGTGTGTGTGGAGGGGGCGAGAATTGTGTGTGTGTGTGTGGAGGGGGCGAGGAGTGTGTGTGTGTGTGGAGGGGGCGAGGAGTGTGTGTGTGTGGAGGGAGCGAGAACTGTGTGTGTGTGGAGGGAACGAAGATTGTGTGTGTGTGGAGGGAGCGAAGAGTGTGTGTGTGTGGAGGGATCGAAGAGTGTGTGTGTGTGTAGGGGCGAGGAGGGTGTTTGTGTGGAGGGGGTGAGGAGTGTGTGTGCGTGGAGGGGGCGAGGAGTGTGTGTGTGTGTGGAGGGGGCGAGTAGTGTGTGTGTTTGTGGGGAGGGAGCGAGGAGAGTGTGTGTGTGTGTGGAGTGGGCAAGGAGTGTGTGTGTGGAGGGTGTAAGGAGTGTGTGTGTGGGTATGGGGAGGGTGCAAGGAGTGTGTGTGTGCGTGTGTGTGTGTGTGTGTGTGTGTGTGGAGGGGGCAAGGAGTGTGTGTGTGTGTGTGTGTGTGTGTGTGTCGGGGGCGAGGAGTGTGTGTGTGTGTGGGGAGGGGGCGAGGAGTGTGTGTGTGTGTATGGAGTGGGCAAGGAGTGTGTGTGTGGAGGGGGTAAGGAGTGTGTGTTTGTGTTTGTGGAGGGGGCGAGGAGTGTGTGTGTGTGGAGGGGACGATGAGTGTTTGCGTTTGGGGGTGGGGGCGAGGAGTGTGTGTGTGTGTGTGGAGTGGGCAAGGAGTGTGTGTGTGGAGGGGGTAAGGAGTGTGTGGTTGTGTGTGGGGAGGGGGCAAGGAGTCTGTGTGTGTGTGTGTGTGTGTGTGTGGAGGGGGCAAGGAGTGTGAGTGTGTGTGTGGTGGGGGCGAGGAGTGTGTGTGTGTGTGTGTGGGGGCGAGGAGTGTGTGTGTGTGGAGGGGCGAGGAATGTGTGTGTGTGTGGAGGATGAGAGGAGTGTGTGTGTGTGTGGAGGGGGCGAGGAGTGTGTGTGTGTGTGGAGGGGGCGAGGAGTGTGTGTGTGTGGTGGGGGCGAGGAGTGTGTGTGTGTGTGTGTGTGGAGGGGGCGACGAGTGTTTGCGTGTGGGGGGTGGGGGCGGGGAGTGTGTGTGTGTGTGTGTGTGTGTGTGGAGGAGTCAAGGAGTGTGTGTGTGGAGGGGGTAGGAAGTGTGTGTGTGTGGGGGGGGCAAGGAGCATTTGTGTGTGTGTGTGTGGAGGGGGCAAGGAGTGTGTGTGTGTGTGGAGGGGGCGAGAAGAGTGTGTGTGTGTGTGGAGGTGGCGAGGAGTGTGTGTGTGTGGAGGGGCCGAGGAGTGAGTGTGTGTGGAGGGGGCAAGGAGTGTGTGTGTGTGTGTGGAGGGGGCGAGGAGTGTGTGTGTGTGTGGAGGGGGCGAGGAGTGTGTGTGTGTGTGTGTGTGGAGGGGGCAAGGAGTGTGTGTATGTGTGTGGAGAGTGCGAGGAGTGTGTGTGCGTGTGTGGAAGGGTCGAGAAGAGTGTGCGTGTGGAGGGGGCAAGGAGTGTGTGTGTGTGGAGGGGACGAGGAGTGTGTGTGTGTGTGGAGGGGCCAAGGAATGTGTGTGTGTCTGTAGGGGGAGAGGAGTGTGTGTGTTTGTGGAGGGGATGAGGAGTGTGTGTATGTGTGTGTGTGGAGGGAGCGAGGAGTGTGTGTGTGTGTGTGGAGGGAGCGTGGAGTGTGTGTGTGTGTGGAGGGGCCAAGGAATGTGTGTGTGTGTGGAGGGAGCGAGGAGTGTGTGTGTGTGTGTGGAGGGAGCGAGGAGTGTGTGTGTGTGATGAGGTTGCAAGGCGTGTGTGTGTGTGTGTGGAGGTGGCGAGGAGTTTGTGTGTGTGGAGTGAGCGAGGAGTGTGTGTGTGTGTGGAGGGGGCGAGAATTGTGTGTGTGTGGAGGGGGCGAGGAGTTTGTGTGTGCAGAGGGAGCGAGGAGTGTGTGTGTGTGTGGAGGGGGCGAGAAGTGTGTGTGTGTGGAGGGGGCGAGGAGTGTGTGTGCGTGTGGAGGGAGCGAGGAGTGTGTGTGTGTGTGGAGGGAGCGAGGACTGTGTGTGTGTGGAGGGAACGAAGAGTGTGTGTGTGTGTAGGGAGCGAGGAGGGTGTTTGTGTGGAGGGGGTGAGGAGTGGGTGTGTGTGGAGGGGGCGAGGAGTGTGTGTGTGTGTGTGTGGAGGTGGCGAGGAGTGTGTGTGTTTGTGGGGAGGGAGCCGAGGAGAGTGTGTGTGTGTGTGGAGGGGGCAAGGAGTGTGTGTGTGGAGGGTGTAAGGAGTGTGTGTGTGTGTGTATGGGGAGGGTGCAAGAGTGTGTGTGTGTGTGTGTGTGGAAGGGGCAAGGAGTGTGTGTGTGTGTGGAGGGGGCGAGGAGTGTGTGTGTGTGGAGGGAGCGAGAACTGTGTGTGTGTGGAGGGAATGAAGAGTGTGTGTGTGTGGAGGGAGCGAAGAGTGTGTGTGTGTGGAGGATCGAAGAGTGTGTGTGTGTGTAGGGGCGAGGAGGGTGTTTGTGTGGAGGGGGTGAGGAGTGTGTGTGCGTGGAGGGGGCGAGGAGTGTGTGTGTGTGTGGAGGGGGCGAGGAGTGTGTGTGTTTGTGGGGAGGGAGCGAGGAGAGTGTGTGTGTGTTTGGAGTGGGCAAGGAGTGTGTGTGTGGAGGGTGTAAGGAGTGTGTGTGTGGGTATGGGGAGGGTGCAAGGAGTGTGTGTGTGCGTGTGTGTGTGTGTGTGTGTGTGTGTGTGTGGAGGGGGCGAGGAGTGTGTGTGTGTGTGTGTGTGTGTGTGTGTGTGTGTCGGGGGCGAGGAGTGTGTGTGTGTGTGGGGAGGGGGCGAGGAGTGTGGTGTGTGTGTATGGAGTGGGCAAGGAGTGTGTGTGTGGAGGGGGTAAGGAGTGTGTGTTTGTGTTTGTGGAGGGGGCGAGGAGTGTGTGTGTGTGGAGGGGACGATGAGTGTTTGCGTTTGGGGGTGGGGGCGAGGAGTGTGTGTGTGGTGTGTGGAGTGGGCAAGGAGTGTGTGTGTGGAGGGGGTAAGGAGTGTGTGGTTGTGTGTGGGGAGGGGGCAAGGAGTCTGTGTGTGTGTGTGTGTGTGTGTGTGTGGTGGGGGCAAGGAGTGTGAGTGTGTGTGTGGTGGGGGCGAGGAGTGTGTGTGTGTGTGTGGTGGGGGCGAATGGGAGGAATGTGTGTGTGTGTGTGTGTGGAGGGGGCGAGGAGTGTGTGTGTGTTTGGAGGGGGCGAGGAGTGTGTGTGTGTTTGTGGAGGGGGTGAGGAGTGTGTGTGTGTGTGTGGAGGGGGCGAGGAGTCTGTGTATGTGTGTGTGTGGAGGGAGTGAGGAATGTGTGTGTGTGTGGAGTGGGCGAGGAGTGTGTGTGTGTTTGTGTGTGGAGCCAGTGAGGAATGTGTGTGTGTGTGGAGGGGCGAGGAGTGTGTGTGTGTGTGTGGAGGGGGCGAGGAGTGTGTGTGTGTGTGGAGGGGGCAAGGAGTGTTTGTGTGTGGGGGAGGGGGCGAGGAGTGTGTGTGTGTGTGTGGAGGCAAGAGAGTGTGTGTGTGGAGGGGGTTAGGAGTGTGTGTGTGTGTGTGGAGGGGGCAAGGAGTGTGTGTGTGTGTGGAGGAGGCAAGGAGTGTGTGTGTGGAGGGGGTAAGGAGTGTGTGTGTGTGTGTGGAGGGGGCAAGGAGTGTCTGTGTGGTGTGTGTGGAGGGGGCAAGGAGTGTGTGTGTGTGTGTGTGTGGGGGGGGGAGGGGAGGAGTGTGTGTGTGTGTGGAGGGGGCGAGGAGTGTGTGTGTCGGTGGAGGGGGCGAGGAGTGTGTGTGTGTGTTGGGAGGGAGAGGGGAGTGTGTGTGTGGAGGGGGTAAGGAGTGTGTGTTTGTGTGTTGGGGAGGGTGCAAGGAGTGTGTGTGTGTGTTTGTGTGTGAGGGGGCAAGGATTGTGAGTGTGTGTGTGTTGGGGGCGAGGAGTGTGTGTGTGTGTGTGTGTGGGGGGGGATGGGAGGAATGTGTGTGTGTGTGTGGAGGGGGCGAGGAGTGTGGTGTGTGTGTGGAGGGGGTGAGGAGTGTGTGTGTGTTTGTGGAGGGGGCGAGGAGTGTGTGTGTGTGTGGAGGGGCGAGGAATGTGTGTGTGTGTGGAGGATGAGAGGAGTGTGTGTGTGTGTGGAGGGGGCGAGGAGTGTGTGTGTGTGTGGAGGGGGCGAGGAGTGTGTGTGTGTGTGGAGGGGGCGAGGAGTGTGTGTGTGTGTGTGTGTGTGGAGGGGGCGACGAGTGTTTGCGTGTGGGGGGTGGGGGCGTGGAGTGTGTGTGTGTGTGTGTGGAGGAGTCAAGGAGTGTGTGTGTGGAGGGGGTAGGAAGTGTGTGTTTGTGTGGGGGGCAAGGAGCATTTGTGTGTGTGTGTGTGTGGAGGGGGCAAGGAGTGTGTGTGTGTGTGGAGGGGGCGAGAAGAGTGTGTGTGTGTGTGTGGAGGTGGCGAGGAGTGTGTGTGTGTGGAGGGGCCGAGGAGTGAGTGTGTGTGGAGGGGGCAAGGAGTGTGTGTGTGTGTGTGGAGGGGGCGAGGAGTGTGTGTGTGTGTGGAGGGGGCGAGGAGTGTGTGTATGTGTGTGGAGAGTGCGAGGAGTGTGTGTGTGTGTGTGGAAGGGTCGAGAAGTGTGTGCGTGTGGAGGGGGCAAGGAGTGTGTGTGTGTGGAGGGGACGAGGAGTGTGTGCGTGTGTGGAGGGGGCGAGGAGTGTGTGTGTGTGTGGAGGGGCCAAGGAATGTGTGTGTGTCTGTAGGGGGAGAGGAGTGTGTGTGTTTGTGGAGGCGGTGAGGAGTGTGTGTATGTGTGTGTGTGGAGGGAGCGAGGAGTGTGTGTGTGTGTGTGTGTGGAGGGAGCGAGGAGTGTGTGTGTGTGATGAGGGTGCAAGGCGTGTGTGTGTGTGTGGAGGTGGCGAGGAGTTTGTGTGTGCAGAGGGAGCGAGGAGTGTGTGTGTGTGTGGAGGGGGCGAGAAGTGTGTGTGTGTGGAGGGGGCGAGGAGTGTGAGTGTGTGTGGAGGGAGCGAGGAGTGTGTGTGTGTGGAGGGAACGAAGAGTGTGTGTGTGGAGGGATCGAAGAGTGTGTGTGTGTGTAGGGGGCGAGGAGAGTGTTTGTGTGGAGAGGGTGAGGAGTGGGTGTGTGTGGAGGGGTCGAGGAGTGTGTGTGTGTGTGTGTGGAGGGGGCGAGGAGTGCATGTGTGTGTGTGTGGAGGGTGCGAGGAGTGTGTGTGTGTGTGGAGGTGGCGAGGAGTGTGTGTGTTTGTGGGGAGGGAGCGAGGAGAGTGTGTGTGTGTGTGGAGGGTGCAAGGAGTGTGTGTGTGGAGGGTGTAAGGAGTGTGTGTGTGTGTATGGGGAGGGTGCAAGGAGTGTGTGTGTGTGTGTGTGTGTGGAGGGGGCAAGGAGTGTGTGTGTGTGTGGGGAGGGGGCGAGGAGTGTGTGTGTGTGTGTGGAGTGGGCAAGGAGTGTGTGTGTGGAGGGGGTAAGGAGTGTGTGTTTGTGTGTGTGGAGGGGGCGAGGAGTGTGTGTGTGTGTGGAGGGGGTGAGGAGTGTGTGTGTGTGTGGGGAGGGGGCGAGGAGTGTGTGTGTGTGTGGAGTGGGCAAGGACTGTGTGTGTGGAGGGGGTAAGGAGTGTGTGGTTGTGTGTGGGGAGGGGGCAAGGAGTCTGTGTGTGTGTGTGTGTGTGTGTGTGTGTGTGTGTGTGTGTGGAAGGGGCGAGGAGTGTGTGTGTGTGTGGAGGGGGTGAGGAGTGTTTGCGTGTGTGTGGAGGGGGCAAGGAGTGTGTGTGTGGAAGAGGAAGGAGTGTGTGTGTGGAGGGGGTAAGGAGTGTGTGTGTGTGTGTGGAGGGGGCAAGGGGTGTGTGTGTGTGTGTGTGTGGAGGGGGCAAGGAGTGTGTGTGTGTGTGTGTGTGTGTGTGTGTGTGTGTGTATGGGGGGGGAGGGGAGGAGTGTGTGTGTGTGTGGAGGGGCCGAGGAGTGTGTGCGTGTGTGGAGGGGGCGAGGAGTGTGTGTGTGTGTGGAGGGGGCGAGGAGTGTGTGTGTGGAGGGGGTAAGGAGTATGTGTGTGTGTGTGTGGAGGGGGCAAGGATTGTGAATGTGTGTGTGGTGGGGGTGAGGAGTGTGTGTGTGTGTGTGGGGGGGGATGGGAGGAATGTGTGTGTGTGTGTGGAGGGGGCGAGCAGTGTGTGTGTGTGGAGGGGGCGAGGAGTGTGTGTGTGTTTGTGGAGGGGGCGAGGAGTGTGTGTGTGTGTGGAGGGGCGAGGAATGTGTGTGTGTGTGTGAGGAGGGGCCGAGGAGTGTGTGCGTGTGTGGAGGGGGCGAGGAGTGTGTGTGTGTGTGTGGCGGGGGGCGAGGAGTGTGTGTGTGGAGGGGGTAACGAGTATGTGTGTGTGTGTGTGGAGGGGGCAAGGATTGTGAATGTGTGTGTGGTGGGGGTGAGGAGTGTGTGTGTGTGTGTGGGGGGGGATGGGAGGAATGTGTGTGTGTGTGTGGAGGGGGCGAGCAGTGTGTGTGTGTGTGGAGGGGCCGAGGAGTGAGTGTGTGTGGAGGGGGCAAGGAGTGTGTGTGTGTGTGTGGAGGGGGCGAGGAGTGTGTGTGTGTGTGGAGGGGGCGAGGAGTGTGTGTATGTGTGTGGAGAGTGTGAGGAGTGTGTGTGTGTGTGTGGAAGGGTCGAGAAGTGTGTGCGTGTGGAGGGGGCAAGGAGTGTGTGTGTGTGGAGGGGACGAGGAGTGTGTGAGTGTGTGGAGGGTGCGAGGAGTGTGTGTGTGTGTGGAGGGGCCAAGGAATGTCTGTGTGTCTGTAGGGGGAGAGGAGTGTGTGTGTTTGTGGAGGCGGTGAGGAGTGTGTGTATGTGTGTGTGTGGAGGGAGCGAGGAGTGTGTGTGTGTGTGTGTGGAGGGAGCGAGGAGTGTGTGTGTGTGATGAGGGTGCAAGGCGTGTGTGTGTGTGTGGAGGTGGCGAGGAGTTTGTGTGTGCAGAGGGAGCGAGGAGTGTGTGTGTGTGTGGAGGGGGCGAGAAGTGTGTGTGTGTGGAGGGGGCGAGGAGTGTGTGTGTGTGTGGAGGGAGCGAGGAGTGTGTGTGTGTGGAGGGAACGAAGAGTTTGTGTGTGGAGGGATCGAAGAGTGTGTGTGTGTGTAGGGGGCGAGGAGAGTGTTTGTGTGGAGAGGGTGAGGAGTGGGTGTGTGTGGAGGGGTCGAGGAGTGTGTGTGTGTGTGGAGGGGGCGAGGAGTGCATGTGTGTGTGTGTGGAGGGGGCGAGGAGTGTGTGTGTGTGTGGAGGTGGCGAGGAGTGTGTGTGTTTGTGGGGAGGGAGCGAGGAGAGTGTGTGTGTGTGTGGAGGGTGCAAGGAGTGTGTGTGTGGAGGGTGTAAGGAGTGTGTGTGTGTGTATGGGGAGGGTGCAAGGAGTGTGTGTGTGTGTGTGTGTGTGTGGAGGGGGCAAGGAGTGTGTGTGTGTGTGGGGAGGGGGCGAGGAGTGTGTGTGTGTGTGTGGAGTGGGCAAGGAGTGTGTGTGTGGAGGGGGTAAGGAATGTGTGTTTGTGTGTGTGGAGGGGGCGAGGAGTGTGTGTGTGTGTGGAGGGGGTGAGGAGTGTGTGTGTGTGTGGGGAGGGGGCGAGGAGTGTGTGTGTGTGTGGAGTGGGCAAGGACTGTGTGTGTGGAGGGGGTAAGGAGTGTGTGGTTGTGTGTGGGGAGGGGGCAAGGAGTCTGTGTGTGTGTGTGTGTGTGTGTGTGTGTGTGTGTGTGGAGGGGGCAAGGAGTGTGAGTGTGTGTGTGGTGGGGGCGAGGAGTGTGTGTGTGTGTGTGTGGGGGGATGGGAGGAATGTGTGTGTGTGTGTGTGTGTGGAGGGGGCGAGGAGTGTGTGTGTGTTTGGAGGGGGCGAGGAGTGTGTGTGTGTTTGTGGAGGGGGTGAGGAGTGTGTGTGTGTGTGTGGAGGGGGCGAGGAGTTTGTGTATGTGTGTGTGTGGAGGGAGTGAGGAATGTGTGTGTGTGTGGAGGGGTCGAGGAGTGTGTGTGTGTGTGTGGAAGGGGCGAGGAGTGTGTGTGTGTGTGGAGGGGGCGAGGAGTGTTTGCGTGTGGGGGGAGGGGGCGAGGAGTGTGTGTGTGTGTGTGGAAGGGGCGAGGAGTGTGTGTGTGTGTGGAGGGGGCGAGGAGTGTTTGCGTGTGTGTGGAGGGGGCAAGGAGTGTGTGTGTGGAGGAGGAAGGAGTGTGTGTGTGGAGGGGGTAAGGAGTGTGTGTGTGTGGAGGGGGCAAGGGGTGTGTGTGTGTGTGTGTGTGTGGAGGGGGCAAGGAGTGTGTGTGTGTGTGTGTGTGTGTGTGTGTGTGTGTGTGTGTGTGTGTGTGTGTGTGTGTGTGCGTGTGTGTATGGGGGGGGAGGGGAGGAGTGTGTGTGTGTGTGGATGGGCCGAGGAGTGTGTGCGTGTGTGGAGGGGGCGAGGAGTGTGTGTGTGTGTGGAGGGGGCGAGGAGTGTGTGTGTGGAGGGGGTAAGGAGTATGTGTGTGTGTGTGTGGAGGGGGCAAGGATTGTGAATGTGTGTGTGGTGGGGGTGAGGAGTGTGTGTGTGTGTGTGGGGGGGGATGGGAGGAATGTGTGTGTGTGTGTGGAGGGGGCGAGCAGTGTGTGTGTGTGTGTGGAGGGGGCGAGGAGTGTGTGTGTGTTTGTGGAGGGGGCGAGGAGTGTGTGTGTGTGTGGAGGGGCGAGGAATGTGTGTGTGTGTGTGTGGAGGGGCCGAGGAGTGTGTGCGTGTGTGGAGGGGGTGAGGAGTGTGTGTGTGTGTGGAGGGGGCGAGGAGTGTGTGTGTGGAGGGGGTAAGGAGTATGTGTGTGTGTGTGTGTGTGTGTGGAGGGGGCAAGGATTGTGAATGTGTGTGTGGTGGGGGTGAGGAGTGTGTGTGTGTGTGTGGGGGGGGATGGGAGGAATGTGTGTGTGTGTGTGGAGGGGGCGAGCAGTGTGTGTGTGTGTGGAGGGGGCGAGGAGTGTGTGTGTGTTTGTGGAGGGGGCGAGGAGTGTGTGTGCGTGTGGAGGGGCGAGGAATGTGTGTATGTGTGTGTGGAGGGGCCGAGGAGTGTGTGTGTGTGTGGAGGGGGCGACGAGTGTTTGCGTGTGGGGGTTGGGGGCGGGGAGTGTGTGTGTGTGGAGGGGCCGAGGAGTGAGTGTGTGTGGAGGGGGCGAGGAGTGTGTGTGTGTGTGGAGGGGGCGAGGAGTGTGTGCGTGTGTGTGTGTGGAGGGGGCAAGGAGTGTGTGTATGTGTGTGGAGAGTGCGAGGTTTGTGTGTGTGTGTGTGTGGAGGGGTCGAGAAGAGTGTGCATGTGGAGGGGGCAAGGAGTGTGTGTGTGGAGGGGACGAGGAGTGTGTGCATGTGTGGAGGGGGCGAGGAGTGTGTGTATGAGTGGAGGAGGAGAGGAGTGTGTGTGTGTTTGGAGGGGGCGAGGAGTGTGTGTGTGTTTCTGGAGGGGGTGAGGAGTGTGTGTGTGTGTGTGGAGGGGGCGAGGAGTTTGTGTATGTGTGTGTGTGGAGGGAGTGAGGAATGTGTGTGTGTGTGGAGGGGGCGAGGAGTGTGTGTGTGTGTGTGTGGAGGGGGCGAGGAGTGTGTGTATGTGTGGAGGGGGCGAGGAGTGTGTGTGTGTGTGGAGGAGGAAGGAGTGTGTGTGTGTGGAGGGGGCAAGGTGTGTGTGTGTGTGTGTGGAGGGGGCAAGGGGTGTGTGTGTGTGTGTGTGTGGAGGGGGCAAGGTGTGTGTGTGTGTGTGTGGAGGGGGCAAGGAGTGTGTGTGTGTGTGTGTGTGGAGGGGGCAAGGTGTGTGTGTGTGTGTGTGGGGTGGGGAGGGGAGGAGTGTGTGTGTGTGTGGAGGGGGCGAGGAGTGTGTGTGTGTGTGGAGGGGGCGAGGAGTGTGTGTGTGTTTGTGGAGGGGGCGAGGAGTGTGTGTGTGTGTGGAGGGGCGAGGAATGTGTGTGTGTGTGGAGGGTAGAGAGGAGTGTGTGTGTGTGTGGAGGGGGCGAGGAGTGTGTGTGTGTGGAGGGGGTGAGGAGTGTGTGTGGAGGGGGCGAGGAGTGTTTGTGCATGTGTGTGGAGGGGGCGACGAGTGTTTGCGTGTGGGGGGTGGGGGCTGGGAGTGTGTGTGTGTGTGTGTGGAGGAGGCAAGGAGTGTGTGTGTGTGTGGAGGGGGCGAGAAGAGTGTGTGTGTGTGTGGAGGGGCAAGGAGCATTTGTGTGTGTGTGTGTGGAGGGGGCAAGGAGTGTGTGTGTGTGTGGAGGGGGCAAGGAGTGTGTGTGTGTGTGTGGGGGGGCAAGGAGCATTTGTGTGTGTGTGTGTGGAGGGGGCGAGAAGAGTGTGTGTGTGTGTGGAGGGGGCGAGAAGAGTGTGTGTGTGGAGGGTGTGAGGAGTGTGTGTGTGTGTGGAGGGGGAGAGGAGTGTGTGTATGTGTGGAGGGGGAGAGGAGTGTGTGTGTGTGTGTGTGGAGGTGGCGAGGAGTGTGTGTGTGTGGAGGGGCCGAGGAGTGAGTGTGTGTGGAGGGGGCAAGGAGTGTGCGTGTGTGTGGAGGGGGTGAGGAGTGTGTGCGTGTGTGTGTGTGGAGGGGGCAAGGAGTGTGTGTATGTGTGGAGGGGGTGAGGAGTGTGTGTGTGTGTGTGGAGGGGACGAGGAGTGTGTGTGTGTGTGGAGGGGGCGAGGAGTGTGTGTGTGTGTGGAGGGGGCGAGGAATGTGTGTGTGTGTGGAGGGGGAGAGGAGTGTTTGTATGTGTGTGTGTGTGTGGAGGGGGCGAGGAGTGTGTGTGTGTGTGGAGGGGGCGAGGAATGTGTGTGTGTGTGGAGGGGGAGAGGAGTGTTTGTATGTGTGTGTGTGTGGAGGGGGAGAGGAGTGTGTGTGTGTGGAGTGGCCGAGGAATCTGTGTGTGTGTGTGTGGAGGGGGAGAGGAGTGTTTGTGTGTGTGGAGGGGGAGAGGAGTGTTTGTATGTGTGTGTGTGAAGGGGCCAGGAGTGTGTGTGTGTGTGGAGGGGGCGAGAAGAGTGTGTGTGTGTGTGTGGAGGGGGCGAGAAGTGTGTGTGTTTGTGGAGGGAGCGAGGAGTGTGTGTGTGTGATGAGGGGGTGAGGAGTGTGTGTGTGTGGAGGGAGCGAGGAGTGTGTGTGTGTGTGGAGGGGGCGAGAAGTGTGTGTGTGTGGAGAGGGCGAGGAGTGTGTGTGTGTGGAGGGAGCAAGGAGTGTGTGTGTGTGTGGAGGGGTCGAGAAGTGTGTATGTGTGGAGGGGGCGAGGAGTTTGTTTGTGTGTGGGGAGGGGGCAAGGAGTGTGTGTGTGTTTGTGTGTGGAGGGGGCAAGGAGTGTGAGTGTGTGTGTGTGTGGGGGCGGGATGGGTGGAATGTGTGTGTGTGTGTGGAGGGGGCGAGGATTGTGTGTGTGTGTGGAGGGGGCGAGGAGTGTGTGTGTGTTTGTGGAGGGGGCGAGGAGTGTGTGTGTGTGTGGAGGGGCGAGGAATGTGTGTGTGTGTGGAGGGGTGAGGAGTGTGTGTGTGTGTGGAGGGGGTGAAGAGTGTGTGTGTGTGTGGAGGGGGCGAGGAGTGTGTGTGTGTGTGGAGGGGGCGAGGAGTGTGTGTGTGTGTGTGTGGAGGGGGTGAGGAGTGTGTGTGTGTGTGGAGGGGGCGACGAGTGTTTGCGTGTGGGGGGAGGGGGCAAAGAGTGTGTGTGTGTGTGTGGAGGAGGCAAGGAGTGTGTGTGTGGAGGGGGTAAGGAGTGTGTGTGTGTGTGTGTGGGGGGGCAAGGATTATTTGTGTGTGTGTGTGTGGAGGGGGCAGGGGGTCTGTGTGTGTGTGGAGGGGGCGAGAAGAGTGTGTGTGTGTGTGGAGGGGCGAGGAGTGTGTGTGTGTGTGTGTTTGCGTGTGTGTGTGGAGGGGCCGTGGAGTTTGTGTGTGTGTGTGTGTGTGTTTGTGTGTGTGAGTGGAAGGGGTGAGGAGTGTGTGTTTGTGTGTGTGTGTGTGTGGAATGTGCAAGGAGTGTGTGTGTGATTTTGTGTAGGGTGCAAGGAATGTGTGTGGAGGGTGCGAGCAGTGTGTGTGTGTGTGTGGAGGGGGCGCGAGGAGTGTCTGTGTGAGGGGTGCAAGGAGTATGCTTGTGTGAGGGAGCCAAGGACTGTGTGCGTGCGTGTGTTGGGGGGCTGCAAGGAGTGTGTGTGGGGGGGGAGTGTGTGTGTGTGTGTGTTTGTGTGGAGGGTGCGTATGTGTGTGTGTGTGTGTGTGTGTGTGTGTGTGTGTGTGTGTGTTTGTGTGTGTGTGTGTGTGAGGGGGCATGAGGAGTGTCTGTGTGAGGGGGGTGTGAGGAGTGTGTGTGTGTGTGTGTGTGTGTGTGTGTGTGTGTGTGTGTGTGTGTGTGTGTGTGTGTGTGTGTGTGTGTGTGTGTGTGTGTGTGTGTGTGTGTGTGTGTGTGGAGGGGACGAGGAATGTGTGAGTGTGTGTGGAGGGTACGAGGAGTGTGTTTGTGTGTGTGGGGGGACAAGGATTGTGTGTGTGTGGGGTGCAATGATTGTGTGTGTTGAGGAGGAGAGGAGTGTTTGTGTTTGTGTGGAGGTGGCGTTGAGTTTGTGTATGTGCGTGTGTGCAGGGAGTGAGGCTTGTGTGTGTGTGTTTGAGGAGGGGGCGAGGAGTGTGTGTGTGTGTGGGGGGGGGGGGGGAGGGATGTGGGTGTGTGTGGGGAGGAAGGGGCGTGTGTGTGTGTGTGGGGGGGTGCAAGGAGTGTGTGTGGAGGGGATGGGGAATGTGTGTGTGTGTATGTGTGTGTGGAGGGGGAGAGGAGTGTGTGTATGTGTGTGTGTGGAGGGGGCGAGGAGTGTGTGTGTGTGTGGAGGGGGCGAGGAGTGTGTGTGTGTGTGGAGGGGGCGAGGAATGTGTGTGTGTGTGAGGGGGAGAGGAGTGTGTGTATGTGTGGAGGGGGAGAGGAGTGTGTGTATGTGTGTGTGTGGAGGGAGCGAGGAGTGTGTGTGTGTGTGTGTGAAGGGGTCGAGAAGAGTGTGTGTGTGGAGGGGGCGAGGAGTGTGTGTGTGTGTCTGTGGATAGGATGAGGAGTGTGTATGTGTGTGGAGGAGGCGAGGAGTGTGTGTGTGTGTGGAGGGGACGAGGAGTGTGTGTGTGTGTGTGGAGGGGGCGAGGAGTGTGTGTGTGTGGAGGGGGCGAGGAGTGTGTGTGTGTGGAGGGGGCGAGGAGTGTGTGTGTGTGGAGGGAGCGAAGAGTGTGTGTGTGTGGAGGGATCGAGGAGTGTGTGTGTGTGTGGAGGGGGCGAGGACTGTGTGTTTGTGTGTGTGTGTGTGTGTGTGGAGGGGGCGAGGAGTGTGTGTGTGTGTGTGTGTGTGGAGGGGGCGAGGAGTGTGTGTGTGTGTGTGTGGAGGGGGCGAGGAGTTTGTGTGTGTGGAGGGGGCGAGGAGTGTGTGTGTGTGTGTGTGTGTGGAGGGGGCGAGGAGTGTGTGTGTGTGGAGGGGGCGAGGAGTGTGTGTGTGTGGAGGGGGCGAGGAGTGTGTGTGTGTGTGTGTGTGGAGGGGGCAGGGACTGAGTGTGTGGGTGTGGAGGGGGCGAAGTGTGTGGGTGTGGAGGGGGCGAGGTGTGTGGGTGTGGAGGCGAGGTGTATGTGTGTGTGTGTGTGTGTGTGTGTGTGTGTGGAAGGGGCGAGGTGTGTGTGTCTGAGTGGAGGGGTTGAGGAATGTGTGTGTGTGGAGTGGGCGTGGAGTGTGTGTGTGTGTGTTGGGGGGGGGCAGGGAGTGTGTGTGTGTGTGTGGAGGGTGCGAGGAGTGTGTGTGTGTGGAGGGGGTGAGGAGTGTGTGTGTGGAGTGGGCGTGGAGTGTGTGTTTGTGTGTGTGTGGAGGGGGCGAGGAATGTATGTGTGTTAGGAGGCGCGAGGAGTCAGTGTGTGTGTGTGGAGGGGACGAGGAGTGTCTGTGTGAGGGTGGGGCGAGGATTGTGTGTGTGTGTGTGTGTGTGTGTATGTGTGGAGGGGACGAGGAGTGTCTGTGTGAGGGTAGTGCGAGGAGTGTGTGTTTGTGTGGAGGGGACGAGGAGTGCCTGTGTGAGGGTGGTGCGAGGATTGTGTGTGTGTGCATGTGGAGGGGTCAAGGACTGTGTGTGTGTGTGTGTGTGTGTGGAGGGGGCAAAGAATGTATGTGTGAGGAGGGGGCGAGGAGAGTGTGTGTGTGGTGGTGTGTGGAGGGGGAGTGTGTGTGTGTGTGTGTGTGGGGTGGAAGGGGCATGCTGTGTGTAGCGCGGGCAAGGAGTGTTTGTGGAGGGAGCGGAGTGTGCGTATGGGTGGGCAAGGAGTGTGTGTGTGAATGGGGTGGGCAAGGAGCGTGTGTGTGGGTGGCAAGGAGTGTGCGTGTGTGGATGGGGCAAGGATTGTGTGTGTGGGGGGCAAGCAATGTGTGTATGGGGGGGCTAAGATTGTGTGTGTAGGGGTGTTCGATGAGTGTGTGTTTGTGTGGAGGGGGCAATGTGTGTGTGGGGGACAAGGACAGTGTGCGTGCGTGAGTTGGTGGGGCGAGGAGTGTGTGTGTGGAGGGGGACAGGAGTGTGTGTGTGTGTGTAGGGGCGAGGAATGTGTGTGTGTGTGGAGGGGTGAGGAATGTATGTGTGTGTGTGTGTGGAGGGTGCAAGGAGTGTGTGTGTGTGTGTGTGTGTGTGTGTGTGTGTGTGTGTGTGTTTCTGTGTGTGTGTGGAGGGGGCGTGGAGTGTGTGTGTGTGTGTGTGTGTGGAGGGGGCCAGGAGTGTGTCTGTGGAGGGGGCGTGGAGTGTGTGTGTGTGTGTGTTTGTGTGTGTGAGTGGAGGGGGGGAGGAGTGTGTGTTTGTGCGTGTGTGTGTGTGGAATGTGCATGGAGTGTGTGTGTGAGTTTGTGTAGGGGGCAAGGAATGTGTGTGGAGGGTGCGAGCAGTGTGTGTGTGTGTGGAGGGGGCGCGAGGAGTGTCTGTGTGAGGGGAGCAAGGAGTATGCTTGTGTGAGGGGGCCAAGGACTGTGTGCGTGCGTGTGTTGGGGGGTGCAAGGAGTGTGTGTGGGGGGGAGTGTGTGTGTGTGTGTGTGTGTGTGAGTGTGCAGGGAGCGAAGAGTGTGTGTTTGTGTGTGGAGGGGGCGATGAGTTTGTTTGTGTATGTGTGTGTGTGTGCAGGGAGCGAGGAGTGTGTGTGTGTGTGTTTGAGGTGGGGCCAAGGTATGTGTGTAAGAAGGGGGCGAGCAGTGTGTGTGTGTGCGTGTCTGTGTGGGGAGGAACGTGCATGTGTGTCTCTGTGCGGGGGGGCAAGGAGTGTGTGTGTGTGTAGAGGGGGCAAGGAATATGTGTGTGTGTGTGTGTGTGTGTGTGTGGAGGGGGCGAGGAGTGTGTGTGTGTGTGCAGAGGGGGCGAGGAGTGTGTGTGTGTGTGTGTGGAGGGGGCCAGGAGTGTGTCTGTGGAGGGGCCGAGGAGTGTGTGTGTGTGTGGACGGGACATATGTGTGTGTGAGTATGTGTGGGGGGGGGGAAAGGAATGTGGGTGTGTGTGGAGGGGGGGCATGTGTGTGTGTGTGAGGGGGCGCGAGGAATGTGTGTGTGTGTGCGTGTGGAGGGGGTCAAGGATTGTTTGTGTGTGTTGGGGTCTGGATGGGGCATGTGTGTGTGTGGGCTGGGAAGGAGTGTGTGTGTGTATGTCTGTGTGTGTGTGTGGAGTGTGCAATGAGTGTATGTGTGTGAGTGTGTGTATGGGGCAAGGAGTGTGTGTGTGTGTGTGTGTGTGCGTGGAGGGGCGAGGACTGTGTGCGTGCGTGTGTTGGGGTGGGCAAGGAGTGTGTGTAGGGGGGACTGTGTGTGTGTGTGTGTGTGCAGGAGGAAGGAGTGTGTGTGTGTGTGTGTGTGTGTGTGTGTGTCTGTGTGTGTGTGTGTGGAGGGGGCGAGAAGTTTGTGTGTGTGATTTTGTTTGTGTGTGTGTGCAGGGAGCGAGGAGTGTGTGTGTGTGTTTGAGGGGGGGCCAAGGTATGTGTGCAAGGAGGGGGCAGGCAGTGTGTGTGTGTGTGTGTGTGTGTGTGGGGAGGAAGGGGCGTGTGTGTGCGTGTTTGTGTGGGGCGTGAGGATTTTGTGCGTGTGTGGAGGGGGGAGGAGTATCCGTGTGTGTGTGGAGGTGGCGAGTAGTGTGTGTGTGTGTGTGGGTGTGTGTGTGGAGGGGGTGAGGAGTTTGTGTGTGTGTGTGTGGAGCGGGCGAGGAGTGTGTGTGTGTGTTTGGCAGAGCGAGGAGTGTGTGTGTTTGTGTGTGTGTGTGTGTGTGTGTGTGTGTGTGTGTGTGGAGGGGGCGAGGAGTTTGTGTGTGTGTGTGTGTGTGTGGAGCAGGCGAGGAGTGTGTGTGTGTGTTTGGCGGAGCGAGGAGTGTGTGTGTTTGTGTGTGTGTGTGTGTGGAGGGGGCGAGGAGTGTGTGTGTGTGTTTGGCGGAGCGAGGAGTCTGTGTGTGTGTGTGTGTGTATGTGTGTGTGTGTGTGTGTGTGTGTGTGTGTGGAGGGGGCAAGGAATGTTTGTGTGTGTGTGTGTGGAGGGGGCACCGCATGTATGTGTGAGGAGAGGGCGAGGAGTGTGCTTGTGTGAGGGGGCCAAGGACTGTGTGCGTGCGTGTGTTGGGGGGACAAGGAGTGTGTGTGGGGGTGGGAGTATGTGTGTGTGTGTGTGTGGAGGGGGCACCGCATGTATGTGTGAGGAGAGGGCGAGGAGTGTGTGTGTGTGTGTGTGTGGAGGGGGCAAGCAATGTATGTGTGAGGAGGGGGTGAGGAGTGTGTGTGTGTGTGTGGGGAGGAAGGGGCGTGTTGTGTGTGTGGGGGGAAAGGAGTGTTTGTGTAGGTGGCGGGGTGTGTGTATGGGTGGGCAAGGAGTATGTGTGTGTGTGTGTGGGGGGGCAAGGACTGTGGGTGTGTGTGGAGGGGGCGCATGTGTGTGTGTGTGAGGGGGCGCGAGGAATGTGTGTGTGTGTGCGTGTGGAGGGGGTCAAGGATTGTTTGTGTGTGTGTGTGGGGGTATGGATGGGGCGTGTGTCTGTGTGGGGTGGGAAGGAGTGTGTGTGTGTGTGTGTGTGTGTATGGGGCAAGGTGTGTATGTGTGTGTGCATGGAGGGGCGAGGAGTGTGTGCGTGCGGGTGTTGGGGTGGGCAAGGAGTGTGTGTGGGGAGGACTGTTTGTGTGTGTGGGTGGAGGGGGTGAGAAGTTTGTGTGTGTGTGTGCAGGGAGCGAGGAGTGTGTGTGTGTGTTTGAGGGGGGGCAAGGTATGTGTGCGAGGAGGGGGCAAGCAGTGTGTGTGTGTGTGTGTGGGGAGGAAGGGGCATGTGTGTGTGTGTGTGTGGAGCGGGCGAGGAGTGTGTGTGTGTGTGTGTGTGTGTGTGTGTGGGGAGGAAGGGGTGTGTGTGTGTGTGTGTGGGGAGGGGCGAGATTTTGTGTGTGTGTGGAGGGGGCAAGGATTGTCCATGTGTGTGTGGAGGGCACGAGGAGTTCGTGTGTGTGGGTGTGTGGAGGGGGCGAGGAGTGTGTGTGTGTGTTTGGCGGAGCGAGGAGTCTGTGTGTTTGTGTGTGTGTGTGTGAGTGTGTGTGTGTGTGTGTGTGTGTGGAGGGGGCGAGGACTGTTTGTGTGTGTGTGTGCAGAGGGGGTGAGGAGTGTGTGTGTGTGTTTGGTGGAGCGAGGAGTGTGTGTGTTGTGTGTGTGTGGAAGTGGCGAAGAGTGTGTGTGTGAGTGTGTGTGTGTGGAGGGGTCAAGGAGTGTTTGTGTGTGTGTGGAGCGGGCGAGGAGTGTGTGTGTTTGTTTGGCGGAGCGAGGAGTCTGTGTGTTTGTGTGTGTGTGTGTGTGTGTGTGTGTGTGTGTGTGTGGAGGGGGCACCGCATGTATGTGTGAGGAGGGGGCGAGGAGTGTGCTTGTGTGAGGGGGCCAAGGACTGTGTGCGTGCGTGTGTTGGGGGGGCAAGCAGTGTGTGTGGGGGTGGGAGTATGTGTGTGTGTGTGTGGAGGGGGCAAGAAATGTATGTGTGAGGAGGGGGTGAGGAGTGTGTGTGTGTGTGTGTGGGGAGGAAGGGGCGTGTTGTGTGTGTGGGGGGAAAGGAGTGTTTGTGTAGGTGGCGGGGTGTGTGTATGGGTGGGCAAGGAGTATGTGTGTGTGTGTGGGGGGGGCAAGGACTGTGGGTGTGTGTGGAGGGGGCGCATGTGTGTGTGTGTGAGGGGGCGCGAGAAATGTGTGTGTGTGTGCGTGTGGAGGGGGTCAAGGATTGTTTGTGTGTGTGTGTGTGGGGGTATGGATGGGGTGTGTGTCTGTGTGGGGTGGGAAGGAGTGTGTGTGTGTGTCTGTGTGTGTGTGTGTGGAGTGTGCAAGGAGTGTGTGTGTGTGAGTGTGTGTATGGGGCAAGAAGTGTATGTGTGTGTGCGTGGAGGGGCGAGGACTGTGTGCGTGAGGGTGTTGGGGTGTGCAAGGAGTGTGTGTGGGGGGGACTGTTTGTGTGTGTGTGTGGAGGGGGCGAGAAGTTTGTGTGTGTGTGTGCAGGGAGCGAGGAGTGTGTGTGTGTGTTTGAGGGGGGGGCCAAGGTATGTGTGCAAGGAGGGGGCAAGCAATGTGTGTGTGTGTGTGTGTGTGGGGAGGAAGGGGCATGTATGTGTGTGTGTGTGGGGGAGGGGGCGAGGATTTTATGTGTGTGTGGAGGGGGAAGGAGTGTCCGTGTGTGTGTGGAGGGCGTGAGGAATGTGTGTGTGTGGGTGTGTGTGTGGAGGGGGCGAGAAGTTCGTGTGTGTGTGTGTGTGGAGGGGGCGAGGATTGTGTGTGTGTGTTTGGTGGAGCGAAGAGTGTGTGTGTTTGTGTGTGTGTGTGTGTGTGTGTGTGTGTGTGTGTGTGTGTGGAGGGGGCGAGGAGTGTTTGTGTGTGTGTGTATGTGTGGTGGGGGCACCACATGTATGTGTGAGGAGGGGGCGAGGAGTCTGTGTGTGTGTGTGTGTGTGTGTATGTGGAGGGGGCGAGGAGTGTTTGTGTGTGTGTGGTGGGGGCACCGCATGTATGTGTGAGGAGGGGGCGAGGAGTGTGTGTGTGTGTGTGTGGGGGGAGTGGAAGGGGCGTGTTGTATGTTTGGTGGGGGGAAGGAGAGTTTGTGGAGGGGGCGGGGTGTGTGTATGGCAAGGTGTATGTGTATGTGTGTGTGTGTGTGTGTGTGTGTGTGTGTGTGTGTGTGTGTGTGTGTGTGTGTGTGTGTGTGTGTGTGTGTGTGTGTGAGCTGGGGTGAGGAATGTGTGTGTGTGTGTGGAGGGGGCGAGGAGTATGTGTGTTTGTGTGTGTGTGTGGGGTGTGCAAGGAGTGTGTGTGTGTGAGTGTGTGTAGGGGGCAAGGAATGTATGTGTTTGTGTGTGGAGGGTGCGAGGAGTGTGTGTGCGTGTGTGGAGGGGGCATATGTGTGTGTGTGTGAGAGGGCGCGAGGAGTGTCTGTGTGAGGGGAGCAAGGCGTGTGCTTGTGTAAGGGGGCCAAGGACTGTGTGCATGCGTGTGTTGGGGGGGGCAAGGAGTGTGTGTGGGGGTGGGAGTATGTGTGTGTGTGTGTGTGTGTGTGTGTGTGTGGAGGGGGCATGGAATGTATGTGTGAGGTGGGGGCAAGGAATGTGTGAGTGTGTGTGTGGGGGAGTGGAAGGGGCGTGTTGTGTGTGTGGGGGGGAAGGAGTGTTTGTGGAGGGGGTGGGGTGTGTATATGGGTGGGCAAGGAGCATGTGTGTGGGTGTGTGTGTGAGTGGAGGGGGCCAAGAGTGTGTGTGTGGAGGGGTCGAGGAGTGTGTGTGTGTGTGGAGGGGGCTTATGTGTGTTTGTGTGTGTGTGAGGGGGCGCGGGGAGAGTGTGTGTGTGGAGGGGGCTTATGTGTGTGTGTGTGTGTGTGTGAGGGGGCGCGGGGAGAGTGTGTGTGTGTGTGTGTGTGTGTGTGTGGGCATGTGTGTGTGGGGGTGAAGGAGTGTTTGTGGTGGTGGCGGTGTGTGTGTATGGGCGGGCAAGGAGTTGTGTGTGTGTGTGTGTGTGTGTGTGTGTGTGTGTGTGTGTGTGTGTGTGTGTGTGTGTGTGTGTGTGTGTGTGTGTGTGTGTGTGTGTGTGGAGTGTGCAAGGTGTGGGTTTGTGTGAGTGTGTGTAGGGGGCAAGGAGTGTGTGTGTGTGTGTGGAGGGTGCGAGGATTGTCTTTGTGAAGTGGGTGCGGGGAGTGTGTGTGTGAGGGGAGCAAGGACTGTGATTCTGTGGGGGGGCCAAGGACTGTGTGCGTGCGTGTGTGTGGGTGTGGGCAAGGAGTGTGTGTGGGGGGGTGAGGAGTGTGTGTGTTATGTGGAAGGTGCAATGAGTTTGTGTGTGTGACTGTGTGTGTGTGGAGAGGGTGATGTATTTGTGTGTGTGTGTGTGTGTGTGTGTGTGTGTGTGTGTGTGTGTGTGTGGAGCGAGGCGTGTGTGTGTGTGTTTGAGGCGGGGGCAAGGAATGGGTGTGTGAGGAGGGGGCGAGGAGTGTGTGTGTGTGTGTGTGTGTGTGTGTGTGTGTGTGTGTGTGTGTGTGTGTGTGTGTGGAGGAAGGGGCGTGTGATTGTGTGTGTGGGGGGGTCAAGGAGTGTGTGTGGAGGGAGCGGGGAGTGTGCGTGTATGTGGAGGGGGAGAGGAGTGTGTTTGTGTGTGTGTGTGTGGAGGGGGCGATGATTGTGTGTGTGTGTGGAGGGGGCGAAGAGTGTGTGTGTGTGTGTGTGTGTGTGTGTGTGTGTGGGGAGGAAGGGGTGTGTGATTGTGTGTGTGGGGGGGTCAAGGAGTGTGTGTGGAGGGGGCGGGGAGTGTGTGTGTATGTGGAGGGGGAGAGGAGTGTGTTTGTGTGTGTGTGTGTGGAGGGGGCGATGATTGTGTGTGTGTGTGGAGGGGGCGAGGAGTGTGTGTGTGTGTGGAGAGGGCGAGGAGTGTGTGTGTGCGTGGAGGGGGCGTATGTGTGCTTGTGTGAGTGGGCCAAGGACTGTGTGCGTGCGTGTGTTGGGGGAGGGAGGCAAGGAGTGTGTGTGGCGGGGAGTGTGTTTGTGTGTGTGTGTGTGTGTGTGTGTGAGTGTGTAGGGAGCGAGGAGTGTGTGTGTGTGTGTGTGTGTGTGTGTGTGTGTGTGTGTGTGTGTGTGTGTGTGTGTGTGTGTGTGTGTGTGTGTGTGCGTGGAGGGGGTGAGGAGTGTGTGCATGCGGGTGTTGGGGTGGGCAAGGAGTGTGTGTGGGGGGGTACTGTTTGTATGTGTGTGTGGAGGGGGCGAGAAGTTTGTGTGTGTGTGTGCAGGGAGCGAGGAGTGTGTGTGTTTGTTTGGGGGGGGCCAAGGTATGTGTGTGAGGAGGGGGCAAGCAGTGTGTGTGTATGTGTGTGTGTGGGGAGGAAGGGGCGTGTGTGTGTGTGTGTGTGGGGGGGAGTGGAAGGGGAGTGTTGTGTGTGTGGGGGGGGAAGGAGTGCTCGTGGAGGGGGTGGGGTATGTGTATGGGTGGGCAAGGAGCATGTGTGTGGGTGT